>PVIR01003142.1:0-92438 GCA_004026965.1 Petromus typicus
AGGCGCCGGAACCACTGAGCTAACTCCCCGGCCCAAATAAGTCTTGAACTGGACCCCCAAGGAGAGGGAAGGATATGAGTTCTTATGGGAGCCGTGGTGAAAACATTCTGGGGTGAGAAGCAGCCCTTACCTGTGAGTGCTGTCAAGGTCCCTGCCCATAGAGAGGCTGGCAAGGTCTCTGAAGTCACAGGTGGGCCTCGCTCTGTCCAGCGCCAACAGGTGTTCATTTCCCACAGCCCTCAGCATCCCCGGCTGGAGCAGAAACCCCAAACCACCTATTTCTTCTCTTATATTCTGTCATTATTTGACTCATTTTTTAAACAATAGACTGTGCTGTTATCTATAGATGTCTGTCTATAACTGTGATGTTTCTCTGAAGAACTACCCATCTAATAATAATAAAATGCTCCAATCTTCTCTAGCAAGGATTGTTTCCTTAAAGACAATCATGTCTGATACTAAGACAAACACTTCAGTGTTTTCTTGACTGCTCATTGCCTGAGGTTTGCATTCCTCTTGCTTTCAGACACTTTGTTTCTTTCAAGTTGAATCTATTTTTATTATTTTTGTCATTGTGTGTGGTATTTTCGCCTCACCTGACAATACAAGTTCTTTAAATTGACTCATATCAACTCATATTAAATCATATTGTTAACTCAGTTGGTATAGAATTTTGTTCCTCCAAAATTAATTTGTTGAAATCCTAACGCTACTTTAGAATGTATCTGTAATTGTCGATACAAGCTTTAAAAATGTAAATAATTATGCCCATATATTTTGTTAGATTAATTCTCCATGTATTCTCACTTAATCCATTCAAGGAATGTCATCAGCAAATTTTTGTGGCCTCCAAGACTCTGATCTTTCTTCCACTAATTCATTCAACACTCTATATCTGCTAGCTCTTATGGAGTACCAAATATCCCTACCATGGAGGAGTCAACAATCTAAAGTCCTATGATCTGTATGAATCATATATAAAATAAATTCTTTATGTTTCCAATACAATGTTATAAGTTAGACTATCAGTTTGTGAATCAAACTATCTTATACAAGTGAATTTTAGAAGTAGCTGGATCAAAACCAGCTCTAGAGAATCAGTGTTACTTCCACCTCTACCACAAACAGAGGAAGTGGGCATAATGGATAAGGAAGATATCATAGTGGGGGAGACACATTTATTTTCATTGTTTTAGGGCTCCAGAGACTGAAGTTATTACAGATCCTGAAGTTCAGAAGTAGTAGTCCAGCAGGAAAACATGTTTTGGTTTGGGCCTTGATTAATTTTTGACTCCATAGTAATTTAAGGACCAATTTTATATATGTGTTTTCCAGATCCCTTTAGCTTTTAAACTTACAGAGAAGGGAGACCTATGCCTCATGAGGCTTATCTTTCAATTTCTTATATCTTCAAGTCAATGAAAATAACCAGACTGACTCAGAAACAATGTGACTCTTGGTTCTACGACTTAGGACAAAAAAAAAAAAAAAAAGGATTAAAATTTTGCCACTTCCCAAATGACAAGCTATTCTCTCTCCCACTACCTGTATCCCTCTGACCATGGCTTGAGCTAAGAGTGAGAGACAGGAAACAGGTATGTGCAATCTCTGCCTCTTACCTGTGTTTAAAGCCAGTGTTCCACAGTAATCACAGTTAAGTGTCTGGGGCTCCAGGAGCCCAGGTTTTGTAGAAGCACCAGCTGCAATTCCAGAGGAGGGCAGGGTAGCAGCAAACCCACTCAGACAGAGACAGAAGTACCTGGCCTGTGCACACATTCAGAAACGAGCCAGTATGAGTGGCAAAAAGAAACATCTTTGCTCCCTTAAGCATCCAATCATTTCCACAGGTTTTTCTCCTTTCCTGGAATTCCTAATGTTTTTCCTCCTGTCCCAACAAATAGTAAGTGTTCGGCATGTTACAAAAGTTCATTGCAGGAAGTGATTCCTAATTTGCTACTTTGAACTTTGCAATTCTCACAACCCATTGTACATTAGCTGTTAATATAGTGCTCGGTATAACACCAGATTCTCCAAATGCCAGTGCTAGATTCTTTTCTCTTAGTCTCTTTTTTCTACATGGTCCATAAAAGGTCTTCATCCAACACAAAAAATAAGAAAATATAACCGGTAATACATAAACATGTTTTCCTAGGAGAAGTCAACTGGAACCCAGGAAATGTGTTCTTCAACTCTCTCTCTAATCATCATCCTCCATACATTCTAGAATCCATGGAAAGCTTGCTTTCTTGAGGTGCTGAGCCTAATTCTCCACTTCTTTCTCCAAGTTGGCCATTAAAAACCTAAGGCAGCAGCATCCTGACCTTTGTGGGGTAATTTAGAAACCAATCCAGAGACTGTGGTCCTTATACCACCCTCCTTAACCACAGAAGACACCAAGTTGCTCTCAAAATGGGTGAGCACAGATACCAAGTAGCCTGAACTCATGTTGTGGTAAAAGAGCTGTGAGTAGAAGAAAATGGAGTTCTCAATGGAAGAAGAAGATTTGATCAATGTACTGGGTCCTCCTAAGTGAAATGGCAGAAAGGGGGCACTACAGAAAATGTTCCTGAGATGTTGTCATTTATTCCCATAGTCCTAACGTGGAAAGACACAAAAACAATAGAGAAAAGTACAGCAAGGGATAAGGTTGTGATTAGTCATCTCTCAGGGAAGCCACTGGGGATGCCAGGACCAGCCTCCCTCCAATGCATTGCTCTCTTTATGCACATCTGCATCCAACCAGACCAAGCGATCTTCATTAAAATAGTAGTAGTAGGAACCACAGCCATTGGGGCCTCCCAGTAGAAGGGAGGTCTGTCTCGACCCTGTTGGCCTGTGGAAGGAGAGGAAATGACAAGAGAGCAGTAAGGTAGAGAAAAGGCTGGCAGGTGACAGAGGAGATTTAGATGGTCCTTCATGGAAGCATAAGACACGCCATGCCCATGGTGGCCTACTCCTGACTGCTGCACCCTGTTCTTTATCTGACTGCCTTTCCTTAGAACAACACCTCATAATGACCGAGGTGATAAAATGTATTCCTACTTTCCTCATTCTTTTTTGAGGTTCTGACTTCTATCTTTTTTCTTACCTCTTTTGGCTTTTCCTACTCAAGGCTGCCCACATCTTAGTGGTGAAACTCCACATAGAATCCTCCCAAACTAACATCAAATCTAAGTGTAATGATACAGATGTCTCCAACTGTAGTGATGGGAGACAGGAGGAAATTTAAATTCCACCTCCCAATGAGATGAAGATGTAGAGTATTTGAATGGGATTAAAGCAGTCATAATGGTCACCAAACAAAACAAAACAAAACAACACTGGCATGTAGTCTGCCTTTTCATAATGTGTGGAGATGCCGTGAAGGTTGGGGAGACAGAGTGTGAAGAGCTCACCTTAGCTCAGACAGGAACATCAGGCACGAGTTGCTAGGAGCTGCACTGAGCACCAGAAAGTCTCTCGCTTAGGCAGGAAATCAACTATCTCTACTAAAGTACACGGAGCGGCGGGGGCGGGGGGGATTTCCCTGTGTTCTATCAGACAGTCTCCTCTCTGAATTTCCAAGTGCAAGAAGGGCCCTAAGAAATAACACGCTCATGTTCTCTTCAGAATCTGAGATTGTGTAGACCCAGGAATTGGCAGACAGCTGTTTTTCCTACTGAGGCATCAGCAATGCTGGATGTTTTGGTACAAAAACTGCTGTGTATATTCAGAAAGACAGAAGGGAAGTCATTCATACTATTGCCTGGGTCTGAAGTGTTTGGCCAGGCAGTGTTGGGTCTGTTATAGTAGGGACAATAAAAGAGCCAGAGCATTTGAGCCAAGGGTCAGCAGAGGAGTAAGAAGAGCCAGATGCCCCACATGGGCACTGACCCCAAAATCCTGGCTGGAGAAATGTTTTTTTTTTTTTTTTTTTTTCTTCTGGTATACCCTGGGAATGTCTGCAGGTGAGGTTCCCTTTCCACAAACATGTTGGCAACCTTTCCAGTCAAAGGCGGTCTTCCCCTTTCCCCAGTAGTAATCAGGTGCCCAGTTCCCATGGTGTCAAGCAGCCCAGACCTTGGCAGAGAGTCTCCAATATCACAAAGGCTAGGGTGAGGTAGAGGGCAGGGCAGCCAGAGGAGGTGCAGATTGTGTGAACCCAGCACAGGACAATCCACAGAGGCTGGAAAGCCCACAGGATAAGAGGTAAAGTACCCTTGATTAGGGCAATAAGGGACACCATTTAAAATTCAGATGACTTATTTCATTTATCCAACATCGTACTAACCGTAATCCTTTTGCAGTTGGAATCTCTTCACTTCCCTTCATGTTTTCAGTGAGAGAAAATTCTCTGCTTTCAATGATTCATATGATTTGATCTAACTCACCCTAAAAATTGGCTGCATCTCAAACCACGTTCTTTCATTTCACCCTCCTATGCTCAGTCAGAATAGTCCTTGGGAACTTCTGAGGGCCAACTTTGGTAAACAAAACCAGACTTACCCTGATAATGCTTAATTTTGCTTGATTTTCTTTCAGGGTGTGGTGCAGTCATTTGGAGAAGACTGGATTTTGTGCCTTTCAGCTCAACTAGTTCCATAATACTGGCACTATCTCCTCTGCTTAGGTTCCTTTTTCTATTAGTCATGTTTAGAGTACAGAATGTTCACAAGTATAACACAACTTGTTTCCATTTTCCATTGCCTTTCCTTCTCCTCCCTTTCCCTTCCTCTAGCTATTCACTCCCTCCCTATTTGAAAAAGATCAGTCGTCCTACTTCTTATCCTCTTTTATTTTCTTGTCATTTATAATTTATGTTTCACTATAATTTAGGTTTCTTATAAAAGACAACCCAATTAAGTGTGTATGTCTTATTTATTTCATTTGATATTATGATCTCAGTACACTCATTTTCCTACACATTACTCAAGCTTGTCCTTCTTTATGGTAGAATAGTGCTCCATTGTGGGCTAATACCATATTTTTCTTCAACCATTCACCAGTTCATGGATGTATAGGCAGCATCTATGATGTAGCTGTTATGAACTGTGCTGCTACAAATATCAGCAGGCATGTATCACTGTAACAAGTTGTCTTTATCTCATTTGGGAAGATACCTAGAGAGAAAATATTGGGGGAAAGTTAATTTTCTAGTTTTAGCTTTTTGAGGAATCTCAACAATGTTTTCCACAGTAGTTGGACAAACTCATGTTCTCACTAGCAATGTAGAGGTGTTCTTTTATCACCACAGCCATCCCAACATTTGTTCTTATTTGATTTCATGATGATGGACATTCTTTTTTTTTAAGACAAGGTCTCACTTTGTAGTTCAGGCTGGCCTCGAGCTCAGCCTCAAACTCATATCACAGCAATCCTCCTGCCTCTGCCTCTGAGTGCTGGGATTATCAGCATGAGCCACCATGCCTGGCACTGTGGTATGTGGTGCTGATTGCTGCTGGGTGTGAGTTTCCATGCCCAGTATTGTATGTGGTTACCAGGGGATTGAACCTGGGCCCTTGCACTTACAAGACAGGCGCCGGAACCACTGAGCTAACTCCCTGGCCCTGGGCATTCTTGATTGGGTTCTTGTTTAATTTTGGAATCACGGTAATAGTAGTCCTGAGGAATTACTTTGGGAGTACTTCCCTTTTTAAAAAATTTGAATTTTTATTGGTACATTATGAATACACATCATCATCACATTCAACACTGAGAGTTTGTACCAGAATATGACATGACTTGATCCTCATTTTTTTCCTGTTCCCCCACCTACCCTGCAACCCCCACACTCTTTATACATAAGCTTTATTTCCTTTTTTAAAATTACTATCATATTCTTTTTTACCTCATTATTTACCCCTACACCTTCTTTCCTTTTAAATATTTTCTATTTCACAATATCTACTATATACTAGAACTATCTTGACAAGTATTGGTGTAAAATCTTTCTTGAAGTTTTTGTAAGATTCAGCAGTCAATCTATCTATATTTGGACTTTTAAAATTTTGTTTTTTTTTAAATTATCACTTTAATTTCATTTTTACAGAATTAGTCAGGATTTTTAAATCTACTTGGTCTTATTTTGGTAATTCATATGCTTCTAGGAATATATCAATTTCTTCTGAATTCTCTAATTTATTGAAATAAATCAAAGCTTTATAATAATCTTTTTCTCAGCAGTGCCCATTGCAATTTTGATTTTTTACTTCTAAGTGCCTTCGTTTGGTTATTCTTTTTTCTCTTTTTTTGTTACATTGACAAAGGATTTATTTATTTTTGTACATGCTTTCAGTTTCATTGCTTTCTTTTCTTCTCTTTATAATTTATTTCCTTAGCTTTGAGATTTGATTTTTCTTTTTCTAGGACCTTGAGGTACATCATTATGTTATTTCAGCTGGATCTGTTTTGGGATGTGAGTCTTCATAACTATTTCTTTCTTAGAACTACTCTCATTGTGCTCTGCAAGTTCTAGTATGTTGTACTGGATTAGCCATTTAGTTCTAGAGTGTGTCTCATGTTGTCTGTTATTTCTTATGTAACCCATTGTTTACTTAAGATTGTATTATTTATTTTCCATGCATTTACACATTTTCTGTCTTTTCCTTTGTCATTTATTTTAGTATAGCTGGGCTATAATCTTTTCATATTCATTGCATAATTTCAATTATTTTACATTTACTGAAGTTTCTTTTATTGCCTAGTGAATGTGCTATGTTGGAGAACGTTCCACGTACTGCTTACTGCATTTATGTAATAACTACCACTCTCTTAAAAAAACTCCAGGTTTGTCTTCTGTCCTTTAACATAAACATAAATTTTAACACCAGTAGCACTAAACATCAGGAGCTGGAGTAGGATCTTACAATGAACCAGTTTAAATTTTAATCTATGGATTTTGAGATATAAGCAAGATAATATTTGTAATACTTTAGAATCAAAAGTTGTAAAGATTTTAATTTAATTATCAGTATTTCTCAAAATGTTGTAAGATTGTTTCAGAAAGATAGAAAAAACAAAAATAAAAAAATTCCCCTTAAATATCCTTGAAATTAGGCTAATAAAAACAGAGGCAGTCTAATCTTCAAATTTGTTAATGTTTAAGTTTGTTTTTTCCATATTTATTTATTATAAGAGTTCTGCAAACCTCTTTTATTAGATAGTAGTTGTTATTTGCTAGTGTTTTAGCAGACTTTTTGCCTACATTTCAGCTATCTTTTTGAGTGGAGATTCTTATAAAGCTCAATTCTCCCCAGAGGAAGATGGTGAGGTTACCCTTGGTTTTATGCAGGGATGGTAGCTAATGCCAGGAGAGCAGGTAAGGCTGGTAGTACTTGTGGAGTGATGAGAGGAAAGGAAAGGAAATATACCGTTAGACACAGTCAAGCCCTGTAGAGACGAGGCAGGGGAAGGTGTGGCAAAGGAAGAGATCAGCATTGTATGGCTGACAGTTTTTAAAGGCACAAGAAACATGTGTTTTTCAGGAAGGAAAGCAAAATGGAAGCAACAATAGCAATGATGACATATGACTTAAGTCCCTTCAGTTGAGATTATTTTTCTTTGCATGTGTTGCAAGAGGAAAATTAATTTCATGTCAAGAATAGTGAAGGCACTAGGGATTTACTCTGCTTGCAAATGAAGTCCGTCTTCCATAATTTCACTGAATTAGTAGAAGACAAAGAATTTTATTATCAGAGAACAGTAAGCATCATGAGCAGCAGTACATTCTCCTTGTTTCCCTTTATGCTTAAGTCTCCAAAACAGATATCTTCACACCCAGTGGGTTACATTAGAGGGAGGGAAGTCCCCTAGAGTTATGTTCAGAGAGGTAAGTGCACCAGAATCATTTTTAATGGGCAGTGATCAATTCTACTTTTACCATGGAGGGGAGAAAGTGTGTCCATTTTTACTCTAGATGGAAACACCCTTTCGATGTCTCAAGACTGTGTACAAGCATGCCCTTGGTTTTGCAAGAGATGTCATCTGTTTTGCTAAGGTTCTTCTAGCCAACACTCTGGAAAAACAGTTTAGAGCACATGCAGCAATTACTCTACTTCAAAAAATGGAAGAAACATAAGAGACACACAGGGAATTATCTTTTTGAAGATCTTCCTCCTTGAATAAAACAAAATAATTCTCACTTAGGTTATGATCAGTGGATTGTGCTTGTGTGTGCACATCATCTTTTTCTTTTTTAGCAACTTCCTCTGGCACAATCAGATTCAATGTAAGAAATATTGACTGTTTTCATCTCTTTGGGAAAGGGTAGAATCATAAGACAAGAAGGGTGGCCAGAAAGAGAAATTCAATCTTTTTTTCCCCTACTGCTTCAATCTTCCATGATTCTTTCTATAAAGATCATTTTCCACAGGCTGGTCCCTTAAATCCATTTCTGGGCCACTTCATCCTTTGTCTCACAGTCTGTCCTAGACTTTTTCTTCCTCTCTTTGCTTCTAAAACATGTAGGAACTGGGCACCAGGTAACATTAGGAAGGCCATAAAATTCTATCTTCACCTGAAGAAAAGCTTGTTCTGTTTGTAGAATTGCTGGGTGACATTGAGCAGTCTTTGCCCCTGCCTGGGAAAGCATCTGACCACGTCATGAGTCTGTGAAGCCACACACCTGTGTCTCATCTCAGCATTCCGTGCTGTGTTGCTTATGTGTTAGACTTTGGTTTCTGCTTTGTTCATCTCTCAAGTGCTTTTGGGGAATATTTCCTGCGCAAACCCAGAGAAAGCCATTTGAGTCGGACTTTCAGTGAAGAGATATAAAAATAATGTCCTCTAGTGCCCCCAACTCTTTCTCCTCAACATCTCACTTTTCTAATTTAACAAATGTAAAAATTACCTAGTATTACTTGTACCTAGTGGCTCATATTCAACCTGTTACACCAACATGTATTAAATATATCTGATTGTTGAGAGTTTACATTATCTTTTAGTTTCACTTGAGAAAAATTAAAGATAAATATTCTGAAGTAAATACTTGTGGTCATTTGCTATAATCTTTTTCATATTAAGAGTCAAAAAGACTTATTTATAGAAAAATAGCTGGGAACAAATAAAAAAGAGCAATATATTTTTGGTTTATAAATTACCTCATTTATAGACTTACAATAAAAAAAACCCATCTTGTTGGAATTCTAGAGAAATTTAATATTGTGTTGTTGAAAGAGTAGCAAAGTCTACTCTAAATGTGATTTGCATATGAGTTTTCAAGACATTTCATTAGCCAGGGTGTCACTGTTTTTCTATGCCCTCCTAATTCTCTATGCTTTCAGTAATTAAAGGAGAGAGAAGAATTTTGATTTTATTGCATCCAATAATTATTCTCCAATGTACTTGTATAAAATATGTGGCATTTGCCTTACAGTTTGAAAATCATGCTGTCTCGACTTTAGGTGTCTCTGTGGGTGGTTACTGTCAGAAGGAATCTGGGAGTAATCATGGTTTACTTACAGAATTATCTGAGGAAGAACCACCTGAGAGCACTGACAATGTCAACTGAAGAAGGAAATTGCAAAGGAACAGGCAAAAAATAAGGAAAATTGAAAGAGACACTGAATAGATGGCAAGCATCAACACTAACCTGATAATAAGATGTTTGGTCACCTATGTGCAGACTGCTGAGGTTGAGAAACCTTTGTTCTCTAGGCAGACCTGCACCTTGTCTCTCACCGGCAGTGATACGGTGTTTGAGCATACCCAATCGTAACAAAGGCATAAACCATTTCATGGGCCCTTTAATCTTACTTAATTGTGATATCAAACTTTACATCTGTGCACCACCACCTCAATGCGTGTGCAGTGATATTTCTTATTTCTGCTCCATCTCCTGCTTTCTGCAGTACAGTCTTGTTATACCTTTGACATTGCTTCTCCCCTTCCTCTTCCTGAGGATCTGCTTCCCTGAGGTTTCACTGATGTTATTCATACATGTAGACATTGGATAATTTATAACTCAAAAGACTGCACCAACACCACATAGCCTCCTTACTGTATTAATGATTCTAAGATTTGTAGAAATTCAGTTTTCAACCACTAGTTCATCTGCTCACAGCATGTAGTGATTTTTCTCAGGTTGTCTAAAAAGAGAAACCTAGTAAACTTCTTTCATAAGTTTAAAAAGAATCCTTCTTCTCTTTTCTAGTACCAAGAAGGAACCAATACCCCCAGCTGCTCCAGGAACTATCTGGAATGTGAAAAAGAAAATTAGTGGAGCGGGGGAAGCATCCAGATGGAGGAGCACCTGTAAGAGAAGCTTAGGTAAATCACATTTGAGGCCTGATTGAAAGAAGTTTAAAGTCTATCTTACTGTTATATTTTTCTGTTATTTAATCTAATAAATGCTGTTATATGAGGTTATGCATAGTTTCTATCTCATATAGGATGATTTCACTTAATACTGTGTTTATAGACTCAGCTATATTGTCACAAATGACAGAATTCTTTTTCCTTCTCAAAGCCTGAATTGCAGTCTATTTTTCATATACACACCATATCAATAAAATGCATTTACTTATTGGCAGACACCGAGATGGACTCCATAGCTTTGCTATCACATATCAATATGGTTGAAGAAACTCTTCTATTCCACATGCTTATTTCATTTTGTTTGAATGTTTGACCATTAGTAGAATCACTGAAACAGACAGTAGTTCAATTTCTAATTTTTTCAGTTATCTCTGTAGCCTTTTGCATAAAGGTTATAAAACCACTATGCTCCCACCACCAATGGCAGATTGCCATTTTCCTATATCACTACAAACATCTTCCATCTTGTAGACTCCCACTGTATGAGATAATGTCGCATGATTTTAATAAGCATTTTCCCATTAGAGGTATTCAGCACTTTTTAAAACCCACCTGTGGGTATTTATAAATATACTTAAAATTAAACATGTATTTGTATTTTAAGAAGTATATATGCAGGTCCTTTGCACATATTTTGACTGGGTTGTTTTCTTATCACTGAGTTCTCTGAGCTCCTTTATCGGAAGAAGGATTTTTATATTTTTCTCATTCTGTACATTAGCCTTTGGCTCTATTAATTATTATCTTTTCTTTTAAAACTTTTTTATATTGATACAAAATATTTGCCTTTTTTATATCTTGTTGCCTATGCTGCAGAACTCTTGTCTTTAAAAAACATTACCTGGACCAGTGTCATAAAGTTTTCACTTGCATTTTCTTCTAGTAGTTCCAAAATTTTAAGTTCAACATTTATGTTAGTCACTTTCCTGTTACTTGGGTAAAACACTGGACACACGCACACAATTTTTTTAAAAAAGGAGATAAATTTGGCTCAGTTTCCAATGTCCAGTCCATGGTTATCAGGCTTTAAGAAAAAAATAATGGCATGATAGAACGGCCTGGCAGAGGAAAGCTGTTGAAGCTATGGAAGCCAGGAAATAAGGGCAAAGAAAGTGTCCAGGGACAAAAATAGAGCCTTTTAGCTAATGCCTTCACTGATCTGCCCCTTATGAATAGGTCCCACCTCAGAACACATGAGACTTTGAGAGAATATTTAAGATCTAAACCACACCATTATGTCCCTGACTCTGAAGGCTAATATCCATTTCATTATCCAAGATGTACTTAGTGAATCTCTAATTTTGTCAGCTTCTTAACAGCTTCGGCAATGGTAAAGAGTCCAAGTCCACTGTTTCTTCTGAGACTCAAGGCAAACTCTTAGCTGCAAGCTGTTGTAAAAGTGAAAACAAAAACAAACAAACAAAACAACAACTTCTAACACACAATGGATAAAGGTAAATTTTCTTATTCCAAAAGGAAGGAACAAAGGGGTAGATGGGGATCAGAGCAAAGCAGGACCAAAACCCAGCAACATGCCAACATTCAATTCTATATTTCTATGTCCAGCACCTGAGGCTATTTGTGGTGAGATGTGAGCTACAAGGACATTGGGCAGTCTTGGCCTTGTAGCAGTACCAATTGAAGCCTACATGGACTGTTTTGGGTTTGGAGGTCTTTTTTGATTATTTTTTACATTTGTTTTTGCTTCTTCATTGTTGCTGACTCCACTGAGTACCTGCTGTTTTCCTCAGCAGACATACTATATTCTTGGTTCCTCTAACTTCCTAGGATTTCCACTATTCCTTCAGCTTCACTCTCACACCTTCATGCATTAACCTCTCATGGAGTTCAAGAAGGAACTGTGACATAGTAAGAGATTTTTTGCCTGGCCCCTTCGCTCTTATAAAATCTGACTAAGAGGCTGTATGACTCCATAACTTTTACCTTCTACATGCCAGAATAACCTGCACCCTGTGGATGACACCAGGGCCTGCCTCCAGCTTGAGCTGTAGTCTGTGCCCTCACCATCACCATGGCTTCAACAGCCTCTCAATACTGGATAGATGGACTCTGAGATTCACCTCCATAGTGGTCCTGAATGAGAAAGAGGCCCTAAAGCTCTTTTTCATAGGAAATTCTTTCAAAGAACTTTTTCTTTGCACAGTTGAACCTCGCTTCAGTGGAGGTCATTTCTTAAGATGCTCTTAAGGTATCTTCCCAATGGTCCTGATGCAAAGTATTTGGCTACTTGTTAAGACTAATCTTTCAAGCAACCATGCTCTCCTTGGCCCCAACTTTGCAGATGCCTCCTTTCTGGTAAGCTTTCATATCTTTTGCCTCTACTTTTCATTCCCTATACTTACTATAAATCTGACTAATATCAGTCAGTAGTAGCCACACCATCCCCTGAATTTTGAGATATTTTGGAATTTCCTCCACCAGCCCAATTACCTCATTGCCCATAATTATAGCTTCACAAAGTTTTAGTGCATGGGGAAAATGTAGACAAACTTTTTAACTGAGTAGCATAGATAGCCCCAAGGAAGCCCTTACTCCCAACTCACACCCCTTGAGTCTGATTTTTGAGGTCTGAATTCCAATCAGGATCATCTAGTAGGCAGTGCTTATAGCATTCTAGGGCTTCTGTGCCTGCATCTCCAATTCTTCCCACAAGCCTCCTCTAAGCCACTCTTAAAGGCTTTGGAACTACATGATTAAGTCCAGTCAGAGCAAAGATCCTACTGCAGGTACCAGTATTAGTCTACACTGCCAGAATAAAATTCCCAGACCCACACTTCAAGACAAGAAGTTTGTTTGGTTCTCCAAGAAGCAAATATGGCAGCCAGGTATAAGAATGTTCTGTCCTACTTCTTGACAGTGAACATGCAAGCCTTCTGAGCACCATGTTTCGTAGGAGTAATCCTGAGGCTGGTGCCCATAGTGGAGTAATGGGCTCATCAGTTTCCTTCACAAGCAGAGAGTATTTCCTTCCATTGTGCCTGCTCATTTATAGGGAAAAGGGAACGTGCAGTGTGAAGCTCTTCATCCCATCACCTTTATACAGTTGTTCTTATTTCTTGCTGTATACAAGTACTAAAATCTTCCACTTGGACCCCTTAATCGTTGTAAGTTTATTTTTGTGAACGCAGAGTTGTTCAAATTGATGCTTCTGCAAGGAAACACCCTGAAAGATCAATTCTGCCGTGCTCGTAATGCAGCTCTCCACAATGTGCTGAACAAATCAGAGCCTCTTATGAATGACTGTATCATACATATCAGTAATATAAGCTGGTGGACTGCCTGGGTGGTAAGCATGTGGTTCAAGTATAGATTCGTTTGTCTGAAACATAACATTACATAAGCATGGCCAAAACTTTCATCCTAATACACTGATATTGCATCATTCTGCATTTTCCGATAGGTCTAGGGCAATTAGGAGGTTGGAAGTTTCCTTCACACACAATTTCCAATGAACAGGGACTCATATAAAAAGTAGCACACAAGTATACAAGAAATGCAATGCCAGCATAAACTAACATTTTATTATTGCCCTCTAAAACTTTAGGTCATAGCATATACAAAAGTTCCCAGGAAGGAAAGAAAGCATAAGGAGTCAGATGAGCAGGAGGGTTCAGGTTTAGGGTATGAGGAGAATGTTCTTCTGTTAGGTAAATCTCTATCCTTGGGCTCTTATTCATGATGAGCTTCAGACAAGTTGAGGTTGGTAACTATCTACATTAGTCCTTGAACTTGCAGACATAGGGTAATTGCACATCACAGTTATAATCTCTCCATTTCAGATATCCTAAAGATAGAGAGGTAAAGTGAATTGAACTGGTAGATTTTGTGAACAAGACCAAAATGTTTACTGAAATAATCAGACACAAAAACTTAAACGTTGCATATTTCCTCTTATATGAGAACCCAAAATACAAATAAGGAGCAAACTAAAAGACAGATAATAGGAAATAGGAAGATAGATATTTTGTTACAAGGGAAGGGACCAAGAGATGGAGGAAGAAGGGAGAAAGGATATGACAAAAGAATCAATACATTATGTACAAGTTCCAACTGTCTTTGATGGAATAATCAAAGATAGACAATGATGGATAATCATTATACTATCATTATACTATGCAAACATGTACTAACAGAAAGTTAAAAAAAATACCAGTTAGGCCATGCTCAGTGACACATATTAGACTCCTAACCACTTGAGAAAATGAGGCAAGAAGGCAAACTAAATAAAAAAGAAGGAAACATCTCAGATTGGCCTGGGCTTAACATTTGTCCTTCATCTTCACCAGTGTCCTGATCCACAGGACCAAGTATGAAACAGAGCAGAAATGAGCTGAGATGGAAGGAGATAAACAAACATGGCATCTCTAAGATGAGCAAGGTTTCCTCAGTTCAGACCCAAAAATAAGAAGTATGGATGGGAAAGGCTGGGCAGAGGCTCCTCTTGTGTTTTGTACCTGAGCTTCTTGACACAGTTCCACAGTAACCACGGTCCGAAAAAGCGGAAGGATTCCTCTCCCAGTTAGTGTAGTCTAGTATATCAGTGCTGCTCCACTCCCAACCACCTGCATTGGCTTCTTGGCCCTGTGGAACAGAGAAGGCAGCCAGATGAAGAGAATGGCTATTTCACATTTGCTGGCATGATTCCTCAGATGGAAAATTCTCTTCAGTTTCCTGGAATATTGTCTGCTTCCCTACATGGTTCTCATAGACCCCTAATGGGATACTCTCTCTCAGTTCCCCTCTTTTATTGGCAGATCTGAGATTTTTTCACAAGTAATGTTTCTTGCAGAATATGTAGTGCTGTATTAGTAGTTAGCCTCTGACCTCAAAGCAGTAACTATTCTGTAAAGAGCAAAGATGGGTTGTACCTTCACTTAAGACTTCTGAGAAATAGTATCGGTAGCTCCATGAATGTCAGAGAAATGCTTCCAAAGGGAAGCATGATAATTATGCTCATTTATAGGGGATACATGATAATTATGCAACACTCAAAACCAGATTAACTTGAAGCCGGGGAATCTGCACAAAACTGTGTTCTGCTGACCTCAAGGACACTCCTTGGTCCCTAGTATCACTCGAAATCTGAGGTCATTACTTCTGCCTATCTTCCTAGCCAGACCCTGGAGAGAGAGACTTGGCAACAATAATCAGTTGAGAGATAAGAGAAAATATGGACTCGTACCAAAGTGGGGTCATGGAGCCCAATCCAAACATACTGGGAGCTGATCCCACTTCGCTTGATCAGTGAAGACACGAAGGACCCCTCAGCTCCACTGAGCACAGCCACAAGGTGTCCTGAGGGCCGCTTCTGACAGGCCAACTGCATGGAGAAAGGAGAACATGGGAGGGAGCACTCACTTTGTGGGGAGCAACAGGGGAGAGTTACACGAAGGAGCGGATTGTCTGGGGGAGAAATGCGTTCTTCCTCAATCCCAAGGAACCTTTAGACTGGAGAACACCTCACCCAGTGAACCACATGTGTTTTCCCTTTTCAGCCCAGCCCCACCAGGAAACACTCACATCTGCATCAAACCAAGATTTTGATGTCTTAAACAGAGCATAGCAGTAGGACCCGTAGGCGTTGGCACCTTTGGGACAGCTGATTCGTGGAGAGGGGATTTCATCCTGGGAGTTTTCACCTGGGGTAAAGAAATAGAGGAGGGAGTCAATGTGTGTGGGGCTTCTCCTTGAGGATTAGATATGCAATCCTGACTTCCTGTATTTTTTTTTTTTGATAAACACTTGAACTTGAACTGGGGGAGTTTCTCTGTTCATCTGATCCCTTCCCCTAATTCATGTTCCACAGTTCCTCTAACTCTGGGATGACAGTTTCCACTTACTGGTCTTCAGTCCTTAGTCTTCAGGAAAATTCATTACTGGCTTTTCACACTTACCTGCTTTGACCCATTTATATCAATTTATAAGTTCCTGCCCAAGCAGAAACCTTTCTGGTTCTATTATTAATGGACCACTGTGGCGCCTTCACCACTGGTAACCAGAAGTAAGGAGATCGTGGAAGAATTACAGGTAGTTTTCTTGTGAAGTACATCTCAGGAGACACCCAGGAGCCATCTTTTCCTTTTTGGTTCTGATTGCGCATGGGAGAAATCTCACCTTGCCCTTGACACAGGAGCGTCAGGCAGGACAGCAGCACCCAGAACATGCCATTGAGAGCCATGGGTGGCAGCACTGAGGCAGTGGGGAGAATACAGTCAGACTCTGAAACAGATGAGCAGAGGAGATACAGAGTTACTTACTACTGCCTCTTTGCCTCGCTCATGCGTTTTCCTGTAGGATCCATTGAAACCCACTCCCTTCGAAGATTCCAATGACCTGGGGAATCTCCGTTCCCTGCTTCCCACTGCAGCTTCCACCGCAGCTTCTGCTGGGTCTCAGCTCGTATATTCTCTCAGCCAGGAGCCTTTCCTCACCTTCTCCATTTCCTTCAGCTCCCACTTACCTCTCTTGCCTCTCGCAAGAATCTGATGACGGTCAGGTCAGCAGAGCCTGGGCTTTTATAAGGGGTTTTGAAGGAGGGGCATGAAACTGCTAACTGGAATTCATGGGCAGGACTGGGGTCAGGAGCAGGGCTTGGCATGGATGCCAAGAGATTCCCACCAACAGGAGGAGAATTTCCTGGCCAAGACTGGGAATCGACACAGCTGTTGCCTCTTTCCTGGTAGCAGATCGGTTGTTTCCAGTAAAAGGTGAAGTTTGAACTTTGCCCACCCTCTGATAGATACTCTGTTCTGAGAAACTGAAGGAAATATGGGCAGCCTGGTGACATTAATTGTGATATTCCAAAGTTTAAATATACTATGGCCTTGAATACTAAGTAATGTTTCAGCTGTGTAGTTTAGATCAACCAGGAAGGACTGACTCTTGTACTCTTACTTACAAATTCCTTTACACCCGTGTAGCCATCTGTAAAATGCACTATTAAGTAAGAAAGTGCACTAATTAAGAATTGGAAGTATTTGTGAAGACAATTGTATTAGAGGGAGGAAAAGAGTGAATTTATACCAATGGAAGAAGTAATGGTTCAGAGTTTTTACTTTAATTTTGTAGTAGGATGTGGAGGAAGCAGAGGATCTTGTGAATCAATAGGCCAGCCAGCTCCAAAGCAATGCAGTGGAGTCGAATTTCCTTCCATCTACTTCTGTGTGGGAGATGGAAATAGTTCCTCAGTACCTAACAGTAGAATGCCTCAGAATATTATGATCATATATTCATAGGGACCCCATGGCCCTTGCTAGGTGGCTAAGAAATTAATAATTGACATGATTTTACTAGAATCTTATTTTGCGTTTTCATTGTGTTGACATTTGTACTAAGAGAGGCACAGAAATGGCAGGGAAACATTCTGGTACTTTAGCACAGATCAAGGCAGAATTGTCAGTTTGTTTCCATGCATTTAAGTAAATTTAAGTAAAGTTCCACTTAAAAATGTCCTCGGACTGGATTAAGAAGATTATTAATTATCTATTGAATATATGTTTTAATAGTGTTTATGATTAAATGAGAAGTTTGTATGCTGCATATAGTAGAGTAGTTGTCAATGAAAAATAACAAGGGTCTAAAATGAAGTTTTTTTTCCCCACTCTTTTCAGGTAATGTCTTTTTTTAATATAAAAAACAGACTGACAAATTTCAGTTTATTCATATAGCTATTTTGTTGTTATTTTCAAAAATGACATTTAGGGCGGGGTTTTAATTCAGTGGTTCTGGAACCAGCCTTGCAAGGACGAGGTCCTGATTTCAATTCCTGGTAACTACATACAATGTTGCGTGTGGAGACTCACACCCACCAGCAATCAGAACCACATATCACAGTGCTGAGTGTGGTGGCTCACGCCTGTAATTTTAGCTCTTGGGGAGCAGAGGCAAGAGGATTGCTATGGGTTCAAGGCTGAGATCAGGGCCAGCCTGAATTACAAAAGCAAGACCTTATCTTAAAAAAAAAAAATAAAATAAAATAAAACGTAGACAGTTATATGTGTTAAATTTTCCATTCCAATGTATAGTGTATGTAGTGTGTATGTGTGTATATATACACACTATATATGTATAATAGGATGTGTATATATATGTATGTATCTATGAGATTCGATCCCGATTTAATCAAATGAAAAAGCCAGAGTAGCTATGAGATAACTGGGTATAAGTCCCTCTTTCTCATCCCTTTCACTTGGCTGTAACCAAGTAACCAATTATGGGCTGTAACCTAAAGGCTGTTGTTTTTGTTCCTTCTTATTTGACCCAAGAAAACTTAATGGCAGCATTTGGGCACACAGATTTTATTTCAAGACAACATGTGGATTTCAGTCATAATGTTAGCAAGTTTTGTGGCAACACATTTCCTTTTGCTAAGATTTTCACTCTAATATACCAATAGTGTATATAATAAAAATATTCTATTTATAATGTTCTGTTCCTAGTGGTGGTATTTTTATTTACAAAATACAGTAATTCACAATTGGTGAAAGTTAAATGAACACTGGCAGTTAGTGGCCTGATTTATTTTTTCCTAAATGGGAAATGAGTTGAGCAAATACTATCTTTCAGCTTGAATGTTGAGATTGTAACAAAAAAGTAAGGAAACAAATTTTATGTATATGGGGGGGTGGTAGGGTGGGTAGGGCTATGGGGAAAAAATGAGAATTAAGTTGTGTCTTATACTGGTACAAATCCCCATTATGGAGTGCAATCATGATGTGTATATTTAATGTACCAATAAAGATTAAAAAAAAAAGATTTTCTCTACTAAAACACACACACACACAAAAAAAGAATTTAAAAAAATACTTGGTTGTAACTCTTCACAACTTCATTCTTTCCAGTACCAGGATTAGAACTCAGAAACTCGAACTTGACAGGCAGGTAAGGCACCACTGAGCTACATCCCTAGCCCTTCTTCCTAACTTTTTAATAGTTTTCTTTAAATAGATTTGGCTACTCAGATTTCTATCACTTTCTTTATGAAGTTCTGAAGAACTTTTATTAGCATTTCTGTAGGGATTTGTCTGATGGAAATGAGTTATCTAAAACAAATGTTGTTGCTGTTTAAAAAATATAGTTAGATATTTTTCAGCACATTTAATGTTTCACTCTACACTTTTCTCATTAAAATTCTGTTCTAAATATTATCCTTGTTCTATACTAAACTCTCCCATAGATTCCTGGATTCTTTCAGGATCATCTCTTTCTCTTTGATGTTATAAAGGTTGAGCATGATGTGCTTAAGCTTGATTATTATTGTTTATCCTACTTGGTACTCTCTGAGCTTCCTAGATCTGGAGTCTGGCATCTGACAGCATTAATTTTAGCAAATGTAAATCCACTCTTTCTTTTTTGTTGTTGTCAGTACATGCTTGCGACACAAAATGACTACATTATTTGTGGGTAATTGTTACATATACATGACATATTTTAATTCCTTTTTATATCCTCTTGCCTTTATCCACCCATTCACCCATCTTCCTCCATTCATTAGTCCCCTTCCCCTTTTGAAAGCTCTATCACCCTATTTTCTCTTATCTATATCATCCATTTTAGTTTGCTTTTTGGTTTATTATAATTTGGGTTTCTCATCTAAGATAAATCATGCATATATATAAGCACACGTGTCTGATTTATTTCACTTAAGACTATGGTCATAAAGTGTATCCATTTTCCTACAAATAACTTGTTTGTTTTTCTTTATAGTAAAGTAGTATTCCTTTGTGCAGAAATAACACATTTATTTATCAGTTCACCAGTTCATCTAGAGACCATTTCCACAACTTAGCTATTATGAATTATGCAGCTATAAACAAGGGTATTCATGTATCATGGTAGTATGTTTTTGTTTAACTTGTTGGAGAAGACATCTAGAAGCAAAAGATCTGATTTGCATGGGACACCTATTTACAGTTTTTCCAAGAATATTTATTTACATTGTTTTCCATAATAATGATATTGCTTCACATTCCCACCAACCATGTAGAATAGTTCCTTTTTCTCCAGAGCCTCATTACTATTTGTTACTGCTTATTTTCTTCATAAGAACCTTTTTTTCTCTAGTGGGATGGAATCTTAGTGTTTTTTTGATTTGCATTTATCTAATGGTCAGAAATATTATGCATTTTCTTATGTACTTATTGGCCATTTGTACTTCTAAAAAGTGCCTATTCATTTCAATAGCCCATTTATATTGTTCTTTTATATTTTAGGGTCTACCTTTTTGAGTTATTTGTATATTATACTTATAGTCCTCTCTCCAAAGTGTAGTTGCTACTCAGAAGGTTTTTAATTTAATATGATCTTGTGTGGTAATTTTTGAAGTTGTTTCTTCTGTAATAAAGGTTCTGTTCAGAAAATCTTTGTCTACTTCTATGATTTCCAAAATTTTATCTGTCTTTATCTTGAAACAGACTAAGAGTTTCTGTTTTACTTTCTTGTTACAATCTCATCATTTTTCCCCCTTCACCCTATTTTACATTGAGCATTTTCTATTTCACAATATATAACATACAATGCTAGGACTCATTTACATCTTTATTTTTTCATACCAGACAAAAGATGCAATATGTACAAATCCCCATTATGGAGTGCAATCATGATGCGTTTATGTAATGTACCAATAAAGATTAAAAAAATTTTAAAAAAAGAGTTTCTGTTTTAATATTTAGCTCTTTGGACCATTTTTATTTTGATTTTAGTGCATGATGAGAATAATGATTCCAGCATCAGTTTCATGGCATATATAGTCAGTTTTCCCAGCTTCATTTGCTGCAGAGGCTATGTTTTCTCCAGTGCATATTTTTGGCTTTTTTTAATCAAAGACCAGGTGGCTGAATGTGCCTCCCTTATAATGTTCTTTCTGCACCCTCTGTTAAGTTTCACTGATCCACACATCTGTTTTTGTGTCAGTATCATGCTATTTTTACTATTATAGCAACCTAACTCTACATCTGAGACTGCGATGCCTCTTGCTTTACTTTAGTAACCCAGGGTTACTTTAGTTATGTTAGACCTCTTCTGGTTCTATGCAAGTTTAAGATTGTTTTTTTTTTTCTATATCTATGAGAAATGGTGTTGGATTTTAGTTCAGGGTTGCATTAAATCTATGTGATAGTTTTGCAATTGTGGCCATTTTGACACAGTTGCTTCTGCCTGTCTGGAAACAGATATACCTCTCCATATTCTGAGGTTATCTTCAATCTCCTCAGTCAGAATAGTACAGTAATTTCTATTGTAAAGATCTTACTTCCTTGATTACTTTCATTCATAAGTATTTAATTCTTCTTGATACTATTGTGAATAGTGTTGTTTTCCACTTATTTCTTAGTGAGTTAATGATTGACATACAGAAATGCTATTAATTTTATATTTATTTTGTATTTTGCATCATTGCTAGATTTAGCTATTAATTTGATGTAGAGGATCATGTAAATACTTATAAGTTGACTTCTTCCTTTTCAATACATATCCCTTTTTTTTCTTTATAATGCCTGATTTCTCTGGCTAGTGTTTCAAGAATTATATTGAATAGGAGTGACTGTGATGGACACCCTTACATTGCTCCTGACTGTGAAGAAACTTTTAGCTTCCCCCATTTAATATGATGTTAATCATTGATATGTCATAAATGGATTTTATCAGATTGGGATAAGGTTCAGAGTTCTCATCACGAGTGAATATTGTGTTTTTGTCAAAAACATTTTTCTGTACTTATGAATATAAGATTTTTCTTTTTGCACCATGATATATTGCATTTATTTGACTGTATACATTGAGCCTTACTTGTATCCTTGGAATAAAATCTACTTGGTCACGATGTACTGTCTATTTGATGATTTCTTGCATAGTATTTGCCAGTATTTTGTTGAGAACACTTGCACCTGTTTTCATGAAAGATATTTGGCCTACAGTTAACTTTTTATTTGGGTTCTTGTCTGGATTTGAAATCAGTATTGGTAGCTTCCAGGACTGACTTTGGAAGTATTGCTTTCCTTTCAATTTTACTAAAAAGTTTGAGTATTATTGCCATTAGGTGTCCCTCGAAGTTCTTTAAGAATTCAGCACTGAAACCATTATATCCCAAATTTTTCTTTGTTGGTTTTTGTGTTAGGTTTTATTTTGTTTTTTAACTACTGCTTCATTTTTGACTATTATTGGATTATTCAGAGTTTTTATATTTTCTCAGCTCACCTAGGAGTTATCCCTATTTTCTGAATTCTCCAATTTATTGGAGTAGAAGTTTTCTAAGGTAGTTAGAATACAGTAAGGCTTTGACTTTCAAATGAGTTCTGTTCTGGGAGAACTTTTGTAAGTTGGATTTGTTTATCAGTGCAACAAAGTGAGTCATGTGCAAATCATGTGAAAGGTGGCTACTTGAACGTTCATAAGTCAGGGACTTATTACGTAAATTTTTATAATACTTGTCAATGATCATCTGAATTTTGGTGAAATTTATTGTGACTTTGCTTTTTTCATTTCTTATTGCATCGATGTGTGTCTTGTTTTTTCCATCTTTTCATGAGTTTGACTAATGGTTTGTCTGTTTGGTTTATTTTTTGTTCAAAGAACTGGCTCTTCAGTGCATTGATTCTTAATATTGCTTTTTACTCTCAATTTTATTAATTCTTGCTCTAATGTTCATGATTTCCCTCTTTCTAGTAGATTTGAGTTTGTAATATTCTTATTGTAGTAGTATACTGAGATATATCATTAGTTTATTTATTTGAGTACTCTCTTTTTCTCATGTGAGCACTTACAGCAGCATATTTCCGTTATTTGATTGCTTTCATTTTGTTGTCTGTAGGTTTCTGTAGGTTCTGGTGTGTGTACTGGTATTGCTATTTAATTCTGGGAATGGTTCAATTTCTTCCTTTATTTCTTCTGTGTTCCCTTGAGTGTTCAAGGGTGGTGTTGAGGAGTTTGAGAGAGATAGAGTCTGATTGAGAGGAACCATGGAGTTTTCTCCTACAGGCCAAACAATTGCCCGCCTGAAACTATGAAGGTTGTTGTTTCCTCTAAATGCACATCCCTTTTGTAAGCTGTACTCCAGATGTGTCCCATTGCATGTGTCTGTGGAACCAATTGCTTTAGTCAGTTTGTGTGTAGGGAGAGTAGATACCATTTTGCTTGCCTGAAATATTGGCAAAGGGCACCCAGTGTAGGTGTCATTCACTCTCTCTCTATCCATAGCTATCTATAAGACTCAGCTCTGCCTACAGAACCTAGTGTTCACCCAAGATTACCTGAGAACCACACTTTGTACTCATAGGGTGCTAGGCAAGACTTTGTGCTGTCTCAGGCCTTTCTAGTTTTTGGAGAAATAATATGTGAGTGTGTATTTAACAGAATCACTCTGACCTAATAACCAGTATCTCTCTTGTGTAACTCTGCTGTCCACATTTATTATAGAACCAAGTTTCTCTGCCCTCCGCAGTATCCAGGTAAGGGGTACTAGAGGCCATCCTGTGGAAGTCCATGGGCAATCACACAGAGAGTATGCTGGCTGAATGTTTCATAAATAATATCCTTGTTATATATGGGGAAAATTCTTTTTTGTCATTTCTCCCTTTCTCCTGCTATTATTCCTATTATGCATGTTTTATTTTTTTTAAATCATCCAATACTCACTGAATATTTTCAGGTTTTAATTTTATTTGCGTTTAAGTTTGGGAAGTTATTAACAACATATCTTCAAGCTGAGTGTTTTTTTTTTTTTCTTGCCTGTATTCATTGACATAGGAACCAATCAAAGACATCCTTCATTTCTATTACACTACTTTTGATTTTTGGTATTTCCTTTTGTTTCTTTTATAAACTTTTCATATCTCTGCTTATATTCTTTAGCACTGTCTATAATTTCTTTGCATAGATATGAAGTTAATGTAAATGTTTCTACTTGTTGGTTTTTGTTCACTGTTTGCTGTTTACTGTTTGCTATGGAGACATGAGGTTCAAATTTCTTTACTGATGTTGCTTTTATTTCTTCTGTTATCTTTTGAATTTCTTATGAGTTCCTCCTTAAATAAATTCTGTACTTTGTAACTCTTCCAGTTGTTCATTATTGTTATGCCAGTCTCCATTCATGTGATAGTATCTATATGGAAGGAAGATTATATAATCTTGTGAATTTGTACTTCAAATGATCTTCAAAAGGATTCATTAGTTCTCTTCACTTTAGGTAGCACAAGAAGTATTGAAAATACTAAAATTGGGTAAATACCTTGTCTATGCATGATAAAATATTCACAAAATATTTTGACCTGGAAACATGGCCATTTGTATAAAAAATGTTCTAGGCTAATTACAAATGGTTGCTTTTCCTTTTTTCTGCCTGAGTCATGAGTAAATTATTCTTGGTCCTTCTTCAAGAGAATGTGGTAATGCCTGTGAAGGGTTAGAAACTTCCCCAGGGCTACAACCTTTAGTAACTTTTTGCTGTTTATAATGCCATTCCAGATTCAGCATTAAGCAACTTTTCAAAATTATAATTTCCATATCTGCTGTAATTTCTAAAAACCTAGTTATACATGTTTCTGGCCCAGGTAAGCAGAAACAAAATGGATTTTATATGTATTTTAATACTTCAAAAAATCAGGGAAGACATTTCTTTATTACTTCATTGCTCTGATTAGTTAAAGAAAAACAACAACAAAAAACCCCAATAGTTTAAAATATCTTTGAATTTTTTGATCCTGAAAGGAAAAACAAAGTCCAGAGACTCTTTGTCAATACTGTAGCCACAAGTTAACAGTGTAAAAATTTCTTATTTTATTTTACCAAAGTCACAGTTGATGATGGATTTCACATTGAGAAAAATATGATGCATCACAGATAATAATTTGAGAACCACTGTTAAATAACATCAGAAGATCCTAAAGCTGGCATGTCACTTCATGTAGGGGAGAGAACAGAGGGTCAGAGAGTGTGTAGGACATTATCTTCATCTGAACACAACAGAAAATTTCATAAAATTCCCCAGTAATCATCACAATATACAGGTGCAGATGCACACTTAGGTATATTGTTACGTGCCTTAAAGACTCAATTCAAAAATGGGCATCTGAAATGAACAGACATCTTTCAAATGAGGAAGTAAAAGCAGCTAAGAAACATGCAGAAATGTTCAACGTCACTGGTCATTTGAGAGATGCATATATAAATAACACTGAAATTTCATTTCACTCCACAAATATTAGCTGCTATCATGAAATCAACCAGCAACTAATGCTAGTGAGGGTGTTGGTGGAAATGTAGACTGATGTAACCACTGTGTAGATCAGTGTGGAGATTCTTTAAAAAGCTAAGACTCAAGGTTCCATTTGACTCTGCTATTCCTTTGCTGGTATAGATGTGAAAGAATTAAAAGAATCATAACAGAGTGACATATGTGCACCCACATTTATAGAAGCTCAGTTTTTGATAGCTAACTCTTGGAAATAGCTCAAATGCCCATCAGCAGGAGACTGGATAAAGAACATTTTTTTAAATGAAATTGAATGTTACTCAGCCATAAAAAATGATAAATTTGAGGATTTGAGTTATTTACACTCAAACGGATGTAATTTAGGGACATATTTATAAGTGAAATAAATAGGACATGGATGTGTAAATACTATATCTGTTGTCTAGTATGAAAAACCAAAGGTGTTAATGAATGCCAAAATGCACGATAGGTAATGTGAAATAGGAAGAAAATGTTCAAAAGGAAAAGGAATAGGATCAATAGGGAAAAGTGAAGAAGGACAAGAAAAAAATTGATGCTTAAAAAAAGGGAAATAAAGCTTATGTATATAAGGGATAGCAGTGGTAGGGAGGACCAAGAGAATGAGAAAAAGTAAGAATCAAGATATGTACTGGTTCATATGTTCAATGTTGAATGTGATCATAATGTATGTATAAAATGTACCAATATAATCAGTTTTTAAAAGAATTAGAAGCAAGTCTCAGAACCACCCTCCTCAACCAAACCACTCCACAGTTTTTTGATAAAAATATCAGAAATACGTGCATCTAAACTGAAATTTTATTATTTCTTTTTGAAGCCTCTGGCTACAATGCACAGCTCAGAAGAGCCTGAAGTTAGAGTGGGAAACAGTGCAGAGGAGGGAAGAGCAGAAGCAAGGGTCAGACCTGGATGTGGAGGGAGGACATGCCCCTCCTGGGTGAATCTGTAGAACCTGGTTCTGGCTTGTGGTTAACTGCATGCAATGCACGTGGTTGTCCACCCTATGCCCTGAACTTGCAGATAAAGGGCAACACCGTATCGCAGTTGTAATCTCTCCATCTCACAAATCCTGGAGAAACACAAAAGTTAAAGTGAGTGAGATTGTTGGATCATACAACAAATAAATGTCTTAGGTTCTGGCCTAGGTTTTACCATCTCTGTCATCTTCAGCAGTGACCTTATACAGAGAAGGTGATGTAAAGAAAGAGAAGATGAGAAGGACAGGAAAAGACAAACCATCTGTGCATTTCGTAGTTCACCAGAATTTCCTGAAGGCCAGGCCTAGAGATGGGAAAAGACTTGGCAGAGTTGACTTCTATCACTCACCTGAGCTTCGTGATACACTCCCACAGTATCCACGGTTGGAGGCAGTGGAAGGATTCCTCTCCCAGTTAGTGTAGTCCAGTATATCAGTGCTACTCCATTCCCATCCTCCATTGGGTTCATTGCCCTACACAGTACCAGATGCAAGCAGGTGAAAGAAATGGCCATTTACCTTCTGCATTTAGATGGTTACTGGACCATCTGACTCCCTCCCAGCCTCATGGAATCTACTTCTCTACAGGCAACTCAGGGTCTTCTAATATGATAATGCTTCTTGAATTCCTCACTCACTGAGATTCCGCCAATAATCATGAGACTCTGAGCCCATTCACAATAGCATGTTTCTTGCCAAATATGATTGGTGACATATTTGGAATTTCCTATGAACTTCACAAAAGTGTCTGTTCTATAAAGAACAAATATAAATATCATCTCTGTTTAGGATTCTCTTGAAATAATATGTGCAGATTCCATTGAGCTCAGGCAATTGATTTCTAAGGTTCTATATGAGAATGGCATAACATTTTGACACAAACAGATTGATCTGAAGACTCAGGATGTCTACAAAACCCAGCTCTTCAGCCACTATCAAGGACTTCCTTTTGTCCTAAATGCCTCTCAGAATCTGAGCTCTGTGGCCTTAGGCATTCTTTCTGGATGATAGATTGCCACTTGAAAAGTTACAGAGAGACAAAGCCGAAGTCTCACCAGTGTTGGGTCATAGATCCCGATCCATATGTATTGGTAAGTACTTCCACTGCTCCTGGCTAGAGAGGCCACCAAGGACCCCTCGGCCATATTGAGCACTGACACGAGGTGTCCTGAGGGCCGCTTCTGGCAGGTCAACTGTGTGGAGAAAACAGAAAAGAAGAGTGAGTATGAGACCTCAGTAGGGTACAGCAAGGCAAAGACAGATGGTTCAATTTCTTTCCCATGACCTCGGAGTTTAGAGACCTCTTCCCTCATCATCCCTGTGTCCTTTAACCTGTGACTCCCCACTTGATCTCTGCGCACTCACATCTGCATCAAACCAGGACTTGGGTGTTCTGTGCAGGGAATAGCAGTAGGAGCCATGGGCGATGGAACCTTTGGGACAGCTCCAGCGTGGGGAGTCAATTTTGTTCAGGGAGTCTTCGCCTGGGTGGGAGGAAGATATAGAGGTGGAATGTGTGAAATGAGAGGTTGGGACCAGGTGGGCAAGTCAATTTAGGAAACAGCTCTAAGGGCTGCCCTTGAATATTAAGACTGGAGTCCTGACTTCCTGTCTCCCTTGACTGTGCTTTTTTGACATCGAGATGGACCTCTTACATGGGGCAGCTATTGCCTTTTACCTTCACCCTCATTCAATTGTCCATAATTATTGCCTGACAGTTCTTATGTTGTTTGTCAATACTTAGCCTTTTATGAGCATCATCACTGATGTTTAACACTTTTCATCTTTAACCTCATTTCATAATTAGTGATTTCTGACAAAGTCCCATTCCACTTATGATGGACCCTTTTGTGATCCCACAACTGGTAACAAGAAGGAAGGGAGGGAGGGCACTGAGGGAAATTCAGGCAGTCTCCTTATGTGTGGCACAATTCACCCAACTGCAGGAGAAACACAAGAGCCTTTGTTCTCTCTTGTAGAGAAATCTCACCTTGCACCTGAGATAGGAGCATCAGGCTGGACAGTAGCATCCAGGACATGTTGCAGAGTGCCATGGGAGTCAGTATGAGGTCTGTGGAAGAGGAGAAAGTCTAAGAAGAAGCTGGGGCCAGTGAGACGCTATTCAGGGGCCCTACTGCCTTTTCCCTTCTCCTTTGTCTAGTCCTGTGGAGACACACTGATCTTCATTACATCCCTTCCCTTTTATAAGATTAAATGACTCTGGGAATATGTCTCCTACTTTCCCTGAGGACTCCAAGAAATAGGCTCGACTGAGCCTCAGACTTGTGTTATCTGAGGTCAGGGACCTTCCTCACCTTCTGTAATGGTGAGGTCCAACCCTTGCTGGGGCTTTCCTCTTCCAACAGCTCCCACTTACCTGTCTTGCCGACCCAAGAATGGTGAGTAGCATCAGGAAAGACAGATTTTTATAAGAGGAGCTGAGGGAGGGGCAATGATATAAATAACAGGTGTGTGGACATAGGGCTGGGTAACACATGGAGCTTGGTATTGGTTCAAAGAAATTTCCACCATTTGGAGAAAATTCACCCTGGGAAACTCAAATTTCAATATATACCACTTCCTTCCAGTTAGCAATCCATCTTTTTCCCTCAGTAATAAGTGAATTCTTTGTTCTTTTGCTTCTTCCTAATCATGTTGCTGTTGCATGATATTTGCCCTGAAATTTCATGCTGCAATTTCAAAGGTGAAGCCCCCCACCAAATTCCTCTAGCATCTTCAAGAACTTATTTCTGTAAGGAAACACGTAAATTGCGTTTTACTCCAACAAATCAGATTGAATAAGTTACAAGTTACAATCAGGGGAGTATAAGAATCAAAAGTAGCCACAGCAATTAGGCAAGACAAAGAAATAAAAGGAATAAAAACAGGAAAAGAAGAAGTTGAATAGTCATTATTTGCAGATGATGTGATACTCTACCTAAAGAATCATAAAAACCCAGTTTAAAAACTATTGACCCTAACTGCCAAATGTAGTCACATAGCTGGATACAAGGTCAATGTTCAAAAATTAATAGCCTTTGTATACACAAATAGTAGACCCACTGAGATAGAAATTGGGAAGTCAGTCCCTTTCACAATAGCACCCCCAAAAATGATATATCTAGGAGTCAATCTAACAAAGGAGCTGAAAGACCACTATGCTGAAAAAGGAGATAGAAGAAGATATCAAAAAATGGAAAGACATACCTTGCTTCTGGGTAGGAAGAACCAATATTGTCAAAATGGTTATACTCCCAAAACTACTATATAGATTCAAGGCAATTTAGATTGAAATCCCAATAACATATTTCACAGATCTAGAGAAAAAAATCCAAACATTTATCTGGAACCACAAAAGACCTAGAATAGCAAAAGTAATTCTAAGCAACAGGGACATAGTGTGGGGGGGTATTACAATCCCAAACCTGAAAATATAATATAAAGCCACTGTGGTAAAAACTGCATGGTACTGGCAAAGCAACAGACCTAAGGATCAATGAAGTAGGTTAGAAGATCCAGAAACTACTCCAGATTTACTGAGATATCTCATCTTTGACAAAGGAGCCAAAATTCCTCAATGGAAGAAAGATAGCCTCTTTAACAAATGATGCTGGAAAAACTGGACTCTAACTTGCCAAAGACTACAGTTGAACCTATCTCTTTCATCGTTTTACCAAGCTAAAATCCAAGTGGAAAAGAGACTCAATATTAAAAGAGACACACTAAACCTGCTGCAAAACAGATTAGGTACAGGGGCCCCATTGCCTTTTCCTTCTCCTTTGTCTAGTCCTGTACAGACACACTGAACTTCATTACATCCCTTCCCTTTTATAAGATTAAATGACTTCTCCTTTGTCAAAAGGAGAACTCAGATGATTCTCTCAAAGACATTGGTTTAGGGAAAGACTTCTTGGACAAAACCTCTATCGCACAGGAATTGGCAGAAATTAACAAATGGGGTCTCATTTTATTAAAAAGCTTCTTCATAGCAAAGGAAACCATTAAAAGAATGAAAAGGCAACCAACAATGTGGGAAAAAAAAACTTTACCAGCTGTTGCTCAAAGACCTACTATCTAGAATATATAAAGAGCTTAAAAAAATCAGCCCACCCAAGTTTAAAGACTCAATTAAAAATAGGCATCTGAAATGAACAGATATTTTTCAGAGGAAGAAGTAATAGCAGTTAAGAAGCATATGAAGAAATGCTCCACATCATTGGTCATTAAAAAGATACAGATGAAAACAACACTGAGATTTCATCTCACTCCACAAAGAATGGCTACCATTTCAGAATTATCCAGGAACAAATCTTGGTATGGCTGTGGAGAAAAGGAACCCTTCTCCACTGTTGGTGGGATTGTAGACTCATACAACATCTGTGGAGATCAGTGTGGTGATTCCTCAAAAAGCTAGGATTGGAGGTCCCATTTGACCCTGACATTGCTCTGCTAGGTATATACACACAAGAATGAAAAGACTCATATCACAGTGACGTTTGTGCACCCATGTTTATAACAGCTCAGTCTGTGACTGCTAAATCTTGGAAACAACCAAAATGTCCATCAACAAGAGACTGGATAAAGAAAAGTGTTTCTTTTATAGAATGGAGTATTATTCTGCCATTAAAAATGATAAGATTGAGTCATTCATACTCAAATGGATGTACCTTCAAGACATCCTCATATGTGTCATAAATAGGTCACAGATGTTTAAATTCTGTTTTTTCTCTGGTATGAGAAAATGAAGGTGTAAATGTGTTCTAGTATATATAGTTGATATTGTGAAAATATTTAAAAGGAAAGAGGGTGTAGGGGTAAATAAGGGCAAAAAGAACTTGATAGTAATAAAGGAAAGGAAACAAAGTGTATGTATATAGAGCATGGCGGTTTGCATGATGAGAGGGGAAGGGAAAAAATGAGAATCAAGTCCTGCGATATTGTAGTACAAACTCTCAATGATGAATGTGATGATGATGTGTATTCATAATGTACCAATGAAGGTTTTAATTTAAAAATTAAAAAAATGTAGAAGTAGCATGGATACTTAAGGGCATTGAGAAGACTAAATCTAAGGGTGACGCCTCAGGTTTGCTGCTTAAACATAGTCATTAATTCTTTTTTTAAAAGTCATAATTACCAAGCAAGTGAATTGTTAGAAAAAATGTAAAGATAATCAGTTGAATAAATTCATCTTCCCTACCTTCTACAAAATGAAATTTTTCTAGTGAGTAATGTCAAAGGGAGAGCTAGAGAAACACAAAGATTTAGGGAAGTTAAAATCAAATAATACATATCAAAGGAAATGAATAGAAATTACAAAAGTGCAAAAGTGAGCAGTGCAAAAATCAGAAAGAAACACAATGCCATATTGCATACAAAAAGGGCTTCTGCACCAAGATGCTCACTTTTCCTAGGCTACCTACCGCTTCTTTATAGGATGGCCACTTGAATATGTATTAAAAGCCAATTCCCTTACATTACTCTTGAGAAGGTAACCAGCTTTGTGTGCATATACTGATGAAACCTTTTTTTAGTTAAGTTGACTTTGGAGTTTGCAATCCAGCACAATTAAAGAAATACATTAGGTGGTTCTACATTATTCTTTAGGTCATTTTTGACAATGCCAGAAGATTTTTGAGTCTCACACTGTTATTGCTATAGGGCAGCTTGTGTACAGGTGTGTATACAATGTGCTTATAGCAAAGTCATGCAACTTAAAACTCGAGTGCCAATGGAACCTACAAATAATGTAATAAGAAATATAACTTATAAAGAAAAAAATTTTTACAAAACATATACAAACTAATTTAAAACTCAGAGCCATTATTGTATTTTAAAGTATTAAAGTATTAGTATTTTTAAAGGTTAAAAATGAATCATACAAATGTGATAGTTAAGATACTTTGAGATATAAAGCAAATGAATTATTTAAAAGCAAATGCACAACAATCATATACTCAGAATAGAATATATTCTAAGCTGTTGAAAAACTCCATATCACAGAGAAAATAAACAATTTTAGATTAAAAGAATTTTTAAAAAATTTAAAATCCAACAGGTAAAGTTTGACCTATCTCTTTCACCATGTACCAAGCTAAAATCCAAGTGGAAAAGAGACTAAATATTAAAAGAGACACAATAAACTTGCTGCAAAACAGGTACAACTCATTCAATAAAGTCTCATTCAATAAAGTGAATAAAGAAAATATGAATATGGGTGGATATTTGGTTATGGCAAATTTGAAAGCTAAGTAAAAATAAACAGAGAATTTCCTTGTACCTTTGATATTTATGATGAAATCCTGAGGGCACACTGCCACATCTGCAGGTATTAAAGTAGTCAAGAAAAGTATGTCTGTGTGGAGAAAAGGCCAGATGGCAGTGCGATAAACTAAGCTAACATCTAAAAATGATAACAATTAGTGACTGAAGTGGAAAATTAGAGTATTGACCATTGCTTTCAACTTTTCTGTGCACATAACATTTTTCAAAGAGAATATTATCACTTACTTTACAATCTCTCCTTCAGTGACAACACCCATGTGGTTACCCCTTAGTACCATAAATTAGAACAATACTTTCATATAGAATCATACATACATATCCACAGAAAGAAATTTTACAAATCTAAATGAAAGATGGAGTTGTTATAAATAAATAAAAAATGTTTACAGTGTTCTAGTGTTGGGCTACCTGATAACATGACTGTGTAAGCAAATATGTAAAAAGAAGGATGTACAATGGAATGATCAATATTTTGTTCCAAATGAGGGGAAAGAGTTACATTTCTAGAGTTTAAATCATTCTCAAGCCATAAGACTTAACTTTTAAAAAGAAATTGAAGAGTTTTGAGGAAGAACTAACTTCTGAGTTGTACATAAAGAGGTTGGTTGAGGTCACAGCTAGTCCTGGGGTCTGCACTCAGGGCCAGAAGATGGAAGGGACTCTCTGAAGTTCCTCCCTCTTCAAATAGGCTTGGTTTCCACTCCGTTCAGCCATGTACCACTCTCAAGTATAAAGCAGGTAAACTCAGGTACTTCCATGCAAGTCAATTAAAACACAGACTTGTTTTGTTTTCAGTTGAAATAATATGACATTCATAATAAATCTTAATATTATTATATCCCTAAATGTAATATAAGATTTCTGTTTTTGTTTTGTTTGTAATTTTTCTTTTTGACAATAGCTGAGCACTAAATATGTGTTTTAAGTACTGTACCCAGCTGGTTCTGAGGTATTTACAATTCATTTCTTAGCAAGAAAGGAATTTTCATTCTTGGAATAATTGAGGCTGAGTTTTAAGAATATTTCTTTGCCAAAAATTAAGCTATCCCATCTCACACTTCTTATCACTTATTTTCTGATATTTTGAGTCAAGTCATCAGTTCAGATAAAGTCAAGTTTACTTATTTTTAGACTACCTCAGGATATGATTTTTTTTTTTGCAAGAGTTCAGTATATTTATTCCAAAGATGATTGAATGCACAGTTACTAGAAGAAGATTTACTAGGTCCCACATTCAAAAATAACCTCAAAATGTATGTTATTTGAGATTTATCAGTAAATCACTCTCTTTTCAGGTATATTAACTATATGTCCAGGTATTATTTTGCTCTTTCATCTAATCTAAGTTTTAGGAGAAAATGAGATAGGGATAAAATGAGGCAAAAGGAAGAAACTTCAAAGTCCTTGAGGCCAATAAGCAAATTATCAAAGAGCTAGAAAGCTGGTGGGGCAGTTACTGGAATTTGTTCAGTCCTGTGTAATCAATGAACAGAAGTATCTTTTGGCCTCTGCAGTTATTGTGGGCAATAAAGTTTTTATCAGAAAACTGTGTCAGTTTTTATTTGGTTTCATACTCTGACATTGATCTTGGGAGAGTTGTGTGTTGTGGATTATAGCGGTTCTTCTAAAGGTTATTGTTATGTTTATTTTTATTTTTTATTTTAGGTAAGCTAGTCATAATACAAAGCACTTTTCATTTTGGAAAATATTATTTATACCTGATTTATACTAATTCTGCTTAATAGCTTCTTGGTGAACTCTGCCCATGTATACTCTGTCCAGAGTTCACATTTATTGTGATAAGAAATAAAAAAATTAAAATGTACCCCCATAGCCATGTTGCTCACCTTTTTATTTTAAATTCTTTATTATTCACAAAACATGTAATGTCACACATATCCTTAATATCTAGAATTAACAATGACCATATCTTTCAATTTCATTGTATATTAATTTTTAAAAGTAATAGCAAAGCTAAAATTACAATAATAGTCCACTTATATCATTTCTAAGCCCTGCTTCTTTCCAACTTTTCCACTATGAGATTCCTAATCATTTTACCAATTTAAATTTTTAGTTATTTATGGGGAAAAGACATAAATAAACTATATGTAATATTTAATATTTCAGGTATACAAAAATGCATCTTATTTTTATATAATATTTGAAGCACATGTTGATGTAAACTTAAATTCTACGTTTACATAAATAGTTTTCTTTTTAACTGTAAATGTAATGTAGTAATTATATAAACATTTCAAAATGTTCATCTTCTGGTAGAAATTTACCAAATTTCATTGATTTTTGAAAAGTGAGAATTTGTCAATCTCTAAAACCACTGAAATATAAATGCAATGATAATTATAACTGTATTTTGTATCTTCATTTTGTAGAACAAGGTAAACAAATTTCTATAAAGAAATAGAGGGTAAACAGTTTAACTTCTGTGAGCTGTACTACCTCTGACTTAATGGCTCTGTCATTGTAGTATGAAACCAGCCACAGTCAATAAATGTATATGCATAAGTGTAGTTTAGCCAAACAATTTGAACATTGAAATACAAATTTAATGGACCTTTAATATGTCGTGATATATTATTTTTCTTTTGAAAATTTACTCACCATTTTAAAATATACTCATAATTATCGTTAGTCTATAGGCCATAAAAGAAAAACAAACTGAACACAATTTGCTGATTTATATCTGCTGTATAGGAAATGGTAAAGAAGTTAAATAATAACAATCATTTAATGAAATTTAGTAAGACCTCCAAAGGGTAAGAACAAAGATCTTGAGAGGATTAGCCAGTGAATATTAATTGGTCTTTGTAAAGACAAGCTGATTTAATTTTAAAAACTATTAATTTGGATTTTGTTAAAATTTATTTGTAAATGAGAAATGGGTGCTTATAAATTAATCCAGATTAACACTGTCAGGAAATGAAATCAGAGGGAAGTCCATTTCAAATGTACTTTCATCTGGATAGCTCAAAAAGTTAAAATTAATCTAGTTAAGTATGGTGGCTCATGCCTATAATCCCAGCACTTGGGAGGCAGAGGCATGAGGATTGCTGTGAGTTCAAGGCTTGCATACATAGTGAGCTCACGGCCAACCTGAACTACAAAACAAGACCTAATCTAAATTGCACGATAGAAATAAACAAAGATGGTCAGTTTTAGACATGTTTCTCTAGAGTAGTTCCTTCCTGTCTCCTCATATACAGTCCGAATGCTAACCAAAACAATGTTCAAGGACTGTAAAGTACAGATCCAAGTTCCAGGTGCAAAGTCCACATTCAAAATTAAGGTCCACAGTCAATATCTATGACCAGAAGAGGTGTGGGTCTTGGTAAAAAACAATGCCTGAGGGCAATGACAAGGGGCAAGGTTGAGGTCCAAGATATCTTTCCATAATCCAATATTTTGTCTGGTTTCAAGGTCTAGCTATGACAGCATGTGGGAGACATAGATCAGTTCTATGTTTAAGTTATAGTTTCAATGTTTAGGATAAAGGAAAATTCCAGACTCAAGGCATAGTTATAAAGTCTATAGGAAGTATTTGTCCAAGTTTCATATTCATGGTCATTTCAATGTGAGACCCAAAAGACTGAGATTATGGCCATTAAGTATGATAAGGATCATATATGAAATAATGGACAAAGATGGACCTAAAATTTAGATCTTAAGTTCAATTTGAATGTTCAAATTCAGGTGATAAGTTTAGGTTAAGGTGTAAAATCCAGCCCGAGATAAAGGAATTGTTCCAAGGTTCAAATTCAAATTAATTGTGCAAATAAAAACACAAGATCAATCCCTCATGTTTATGCTGAGTACAGGTTTATGGTGCATGCCCATCATTCAGATCTTACCAAGGACTGATCAGACCCTCAGCTACCTTTTGGGAGAAATGATGAGGAGTGAAAAGAAAGAAACAGAGACAATTTTCAAGTTATAAAGGGGCCGCTGGGTGGAAAGTTGCCTCTAGAGGACTGATTCAAATAAAACTCTGCAGTTGACCCTCTTTTATTAGCCAGTGAGAAGCACAGAGGGAGGAGTAGCACATGTTTATGGAGCAGTAACTATAGAAAATGAGTTGGTAAGGATTAAATTAGTGAGGAACCAAGTTTTTTTTTTTGTTGTTTTTTTCTACACCCAAGATTCCTGTATATCGACAGCTGTCCCCATCAGATGTTGCCTTGCCTCAGGAGTGCTGCGTTGTCAGCATTTTGCCCATAACCAGGAGACAAGCAACCTTCCCCCTTAACACTGACCTTGAGACTGTGGGATCTCAAGTAGCCCAGATACATGTACCTAGTTCCCAGCAAGCCTAATCCCAACAAGATCCACATCAGTTTGGGTTCTAAGGTTTCCTATCCTCTTCACTACTCTAATATTTCTTTGACTGTATTTCTTCTTCTTCTCAGTCTCACAGGTACTAATTCCTATTTTCCCTTTTGCCCTATCATGTCATACACTTTGGTTATCATGGTTATCTCTATTGCAGGTGCTTATGGCAAGACTGAAAATTAGCTCATAAATAACGAATCTTTGAGTGATATGTCTTGTAATTTTACAAAATGAAGAAGAGCCCTATGACACATGTAGCTCTATTGCAGATGCCAGGCAGCTTCAGAATTTTAATAAATAATGAACCCTAATGTATTGATCCTATATATTACTAATTTACACAACAGCATGCTATCTCCAACCATCTGGTTATAGGTTTTATGACTATCTCCCTGTACATTAGAAAAACTTGTTTTCTATTCCATCTTTTAGTTCATATAGGCTATGCAAGCCTTTAAAGAGAGATAATCATCTCTTTTATTCTGTCAATAGGTAATATTGTCAAAATAAGATTTTACATTCATTATTCATACTCTAGCAAAGGTCTTTGAGAATGACTTAAATCAATAAATGATAAAATAACATTAATATATCTCATATAAAGATAGTTGAAAATATTTAACAAAATGAACAAAGAAAAACAGAATAGACATAACAATTTATATAACAGATATATCTAATACATAATTATTATCTGGAAATTGATTTTAAAAGTCCAGCAACTCAATATAAAATTTCATAGGGAAAATGAATCAATGCAGTAAGAGAAATAGACCTTTCTTTTAAATATGTATAATCATAACCAATTTATTGTATGTTAGTACTTATAAAATAAATGAAAACTAAACTATATTAAATCATATGAGTAAGTTCTGCATTTCCTGCTCAATTTTTCTGGAAATCTGAACCTACTAAGAAATTAAGTCAACTACAATAAATTTCTGATAGATCTATCATATTGGCAAAGGTCTATAAGTATTTTATAATGTAGAGGAGTGAGGCTGTGAAGATATAGAATTTTCATACATTAAAGAAAGAAAGATAAATTGATATTATAGTCACCCCTTTCTTTGGGCAATTTTAACACCTTTATAAAAATGTAAAATGTAGCCTGACGGGACCAAGGATCCGTGCTGCTGGGAGACGTCTTGAGCTCCTGCAGGATCGATCAATTTTGTCTCCACCACAGTGAACTGGCAACCCCAAGACATTCAGCTCTGGGACACCCCAACTCTGGAACTCCAACTGGGACCCTGGTTCTATCCCTAACCTCCCACAATAATGAAGGGGGAGGGCGCCTGCTCTGAGATCTTTGAGACACGGCTTTGGTGAGTTTCTGGGGCCAGCACCACCTATAGGACACTGGACTCACATCAAGGGAAAGCCTACAACTTCACAGCTCTTTTTTCCTGTGACCTATATACTTCAAACTGTATGTCTCAGCCCATACAGGAATCAACGGTTCCTTGCCTCCAACAGCTTGTTGTTAGTGGATTCAATCTTATCCTATTCTGTTTTTATTTCTGTTTGTTTGTTTTATTTAGTTTTGTGTTTGTGCTATTCTTGTTGCTGCCTTTCTTTTTCTTCCCTCCCTTTTCCTCTCCCATTTTTTCTCCATCTTTCCCTTTTTTCTTTTTGTCCACTCTGCTATTCTTCATTTCTCTATTTTATTGCATCATTTAATCTTATTGTTAATCTCTCCCTTTCCTGTATTTCTGACACTTAACTCCCTGGTAACCTTTTCACTCCCAAAAGCTGATATCTGAATGGTGTAAATATATACATGTTTAATTTTAAGTCTGGGTATATGGTCATAGTTCTGGCTTATGAGGTTGGAGGGGTCAGAGTAGCAACTGCCAGTTTATCATTTCTTGGGTTATGTTTGATAGTGTTAATGCTTAGTGCTTTTCTTGGGTTATGTTTGATACTCTTAATGTTTAGTGCTAATCTTAAGGGACTTAAATATTAGGAAGAAAGAGACTTGAAACAAAGATCACCAGACAATTGGGTAACTATAAAGCCAAATACAATACCAAGGACAAGAGCTCATAAATGAGAAAACATTCAAAATCTCAGATGCAGACATCCTCACCCCAAGGTAATATAGGGGGAGGGGAAATGGAAAAGTCTGAAACTCAATCACCAGGACTCTCTGAGATGGTAACTGAAGAAGATCTAATACAATGGAAATAAGAACTGATTTCTGAGAAGAAAACAGATACTGTACATAGTTAATGGCATGACTGACAAAGCTAAAGAGGAAATCAAGGATAGGATAGAATCCGAGATAACAAAAGCAATAGAACCTCTTAAACAGCTACAAATAGAAGCCCAGGCAATCAAAAAAGAAAATGAAAGTTTACGCAGAGGAATAAACATTGCAGAAGACCAAATCTCAAATTTAGAGGACAGGACCTCAGCCAATGAACAGGAAAGACATAATTTATGGGAAATGGCAAAAGACCATAAGAAATCTATTCAACAGCTCCTAGATGATTCAAAGAAGAATAACATAAGGTTGACTGGAGTCACTGAGGAAGTAGGAGACAAGAAAAAGGACATTAAAAAATTGTTCACACAAATAATAGCAGAAAACTTCAGAGACAAAGAAAGAGAATTGGACATCCAGATTCATGAGGCATACAGAACTCCACAGGGCCAAAATATACAAAAATCTACACCGAGGCATATAATTACAAAAGTTCCAGATATGAAAATAATGAATGAAATATTGAAAGCAGCTAAAGAGAAGAAAAAAAAGATCACCTACAAAGGGAAGCCCATCAGGATCACAGCAGACTTTTCAACACAAACACTCAATGCAAAAGAGACTGGAGTGAAGTGTTTAAAACCTTAGAGGACAACAGCTTCCAACCCAGACTGATTTATCCTTCAAAGTTATCTCTGAAAATTGAAGGAGAAATAAAATACTTTCATGAGAAAGAGCATCTTAAAAACTTCATCCATACAAAACTGGCACTACAAAATATCCTAAAGGATGTCTTGGAGAAAAAAAAAAAAGAAAGAAAAGAAAAGTATAAACCCATGAAACCCAACACAGTCTTCCCATTGAGACAAACAAGAAACTGATGGGAAAAGAACAAAAACAAAGAACAAAAGAGCCTAGAACAGGAAAACATTATGGCTCTAAGTCTACCCATTTCAGTCATAACCATTAATGTCAATGATTTCAATGCACCAATTAAGAGACATAGACTGATAGCATGGATCAAAAAAGCAAGATCCTACAATCTACTGCATACAGGAAATACACCTATCCAGAGAGAAAACCACAGACTGAAAGTAAAGGGATGGAAAACAACTTTCAATGCAACAGAAAACTGCAAAAAAGCAGGAGTAACTATCCTATTTGCAGACAAAATAGATTTTAAACCAAAACTGATTTTAAAAAGACAAATAAGGTCATTATATTCTCATACAAGGAACTATCCAAGAGAAAGAAATAACTGTCTTAAATATTTGTGCCTGAAACTCTAGTGAACCCAACTATATAAAACAAACATTAATGGACATGAAAAGCCAGATAAGCACCAGTACAATAATAGTAGGGGACTTCAATACCCCACTGTCACAAATAGACAGATCAACTGGACAGAAAATCAATAAGGAAGTGCTTGAGCTAAACCAAACTTTTCAACAAATGGACTTAATAGATGCCTACAGAGTATTTCACCCCACCAAGCAAGAATTTATGTGCTTCTCAGCTGCTCATGGATCATTCTTCAAAATAGACCACATACTAATTCATAGAACAGGTTTAAGTAAATGCAAAGGAATTCAAATTGTCCCCTGTATACTCTCAGATAATAGTGCCTTGAAACTAGAGCTGAAGGGAAAAAAAAAACTCAAGACCTTCACAAAGACATGGAAACTGAACAATATTCTCAATATTCTACTGACTAACCAATGGGACACAGAGGAAATTAAAGATGAAATTAAACAGTTTTTACAATTGAATGATAACCCCAGTAAAACTTACTGGAACTTATGGGATACAATAAAATCAGTTCTATGAGGAAAATTCATAGCAGTGCATGCCTATATCAGGAAAATAGAACAAGCTCAAATTAACAATCTAATGCTGGACCTTAAGCTACTAGAAAAGAGGAGCAAGGCAAACTGAGAGCTTGTACTAGGGAGGAAATCATAATAATCAGAGCAGAAATTAATGCAATGGAGACTAAGAGAACAATAGAGAAAATCAACAATTCAAAGACTTGGTTTTACAAAAGGATAAATAAAACTGACAGACCCTTAGCCAACTTTCTCAAACAAGAAAAGAAATGGTTCAAATCCATGCTATTAGAAATAAAAAGGGGGAAATCACCACTGACCCAGTGAAAATACACAGAATAGACTATATTAAATGCTATAGAAGGATAATACAAACATTTAATAGTTTTAATGTAAAAAATAATTTTGTATATAACATGTATGGTGTAAACTTCTGTTCTATCTGTTTAGAACCATATCATTATTTCCATCTGCCCCATCTGTTAACCAAAATCCATGATCTCTTTATGATAAACAATGGTGACACTATTATTGATAAATATATTTCAATGTTTTGGACAAGAACTGAGTTTTACAATTAATTTTCAAATTATTAAATTTAAATTCTGCTTGTGTAATGTTTTCAATAACATGATTTGATTTGATTTGATTTCTTTCTTTTTGTGAAAACATCTAAACTATTTTCTGAAACATTTTCTTCCACCTGTGCCGACTGATGTTAGTAGAAAGGTAGATAGATATGAGTTTTGAGTACTGAGTGGAGACTCAGCATTGGAGACTAGGTACCATTTATGCAACCAAACTCTTATTAGTCCTACAGTTTTATAAGTATATATAATTTTGAGACAGGTTAACCTTACAGTTAAGGGTTCAGTTTGAGTTCTAAGTATGGCCAGATATAAAGATAAACATAAAAAACAAGAGTGAGAACAAACAGAGGAAACAAAATTTGGACCACAGATTTATAAATGTGCTTTTGAATCAACTTGTACCAATATCAATTACTTTGTAAGTCTAGGATACTTTTCAAAACTGACTTTGAAATTCATTAAAACCTACAGATTATTTTGAAGCTGTTTTCAGTATTTTACTCGGTTTGAACATAAGTTTTTTCTAACTAAAAAGCTTGGTAGTTTCTGAAAAAAAACTTCTATATCCTCACCTCCTGAATATGAAAGATGACTCTGTTGGAATTATATGGCTTTTATTGGTGGCATTGATATTATCAGGTGAAATATCGGTGATAGGCATGTAATCTCCAAATTCACAGTCCATTTATGGAACAGGAAATTAAGGTGTGAAATCATGCAATTCCTTGAGTCAGTTTAAACAATATGCTAAAAAATCAAGCGAAGACAAGAAGTAAATTAATGTTAGAAAATGGCACAGAATGACCATGCCATCTGATTTTGAAGCACATCTATTTATTGCTGTGTAACAAATCTTCCCCAAACTTAGCAACAAAGTTATATTGCATCATAGTTTTATAAGCAAAGGATAGGAGAATCCAGGGGAAAAAAAAATTTAATTAGTGAAAAATTGAGGAAATTTAATAAAGTTTGAGTTTTAGCTAATTATATAAAAATGAATATGTATCTATGTATATAGATAAATAAGAAAAGCTATGAGTGCTGTACATATTGAGTATTTACTTGCTTCTTTCAATTCATAAAAGTAATTTCTGCTGGTTGTAAAATTTTATCAGACAGACTTTTCCATTCATCTTTTTATGTAAGCCCATTTATGGTTGTCTCAAATCTAACCTATTATAGAGAAAAGTGAAAATAACTATTTTTTTCTCTTTTTTGTAAAACATCATTTTTTTAGAAAAATTGATCCAAATAATTCATGTTTATTTAGGCAAATCGTTTACTGGTTTATTTTCTGTGGAATGTTTTTGTTTTTATTTTTTACCTCAGGTTTCTTTTTTAGTGATACTTCAGTTTGAAAATGTGATTAAATTTTGTTTTTCTTTATTCTTCTATTTCTTTGTAAAAAGGAAATACACGAATAAGACAGACAACAGGGACCAGAAAATTTAGAAGTTATAAAACAGAGGAAGAAAACAGAGAAAAAACACAGAAAAACATAGTTAAAGAATGACAATAACAGCCAAAATTTTAAAATGAAAGTCTGAGTACAGAAATAAGAAAGGGATGGATGAAGACTTATTACCCAGTACTCTTAAAACCATATAAATGGACTTAATTAGCATCATTATAACCTTCTTCCCATGGTATTCTGTCATCTTTTATCTTCAGTACTCTTCATTGGTAGCTTTGTATACTGTGGAGAATAAAAAATAATTTTTCAAAAGCTTCTTTCTAGGGGCTGGGGAGTTAGCTCAGTGGTTCCAGAGCCTGTCTTGCAAGCAGAAGGGCCCGGGTTCGATTCCCTTGGTAACAACATACAATACTGGACCTGGAGACTCACGCCCAGCAGTAATCAGTGCCACATACCACAGTGCCGGGCGTGGTGGCTCACGCCTGTAATCCCAGCACTCAGAGGCAGAGGAAGGAGGATTGATGTGATGTGAGTTTGAGGCTGAGCTCAGGGCCATCCTGAACTACAAAGCAAGACCTTGTCTCAAAAAACCTAACCAAAAAAAAAAAAAAAAAGCTTTCTTCTATTTTGTGAATTCCAACATGCATTCATCATTTGATTTTTGCTTCTGATATCTGTATTCTTATTTAATGAAACATATCTATAGCTATCCACATCTAGACTATCTATACATTTTAAAAACTGATTTTATTGGGTCGGGGATTTAGTTCAGTGGTTCCAGCGCCTGTCTAGGCAGAGGCAAGAGAACTGCTGTGATATGAGTTTGAGGCCGAGCTCAGGGCCAGCCGGAACTATAAAGCAAGACCTTGTCTCAAAAAACAAACAAACAACAAACAAACAAACAAACAAATAAATAAACCAACAAAAAAACCTTATTTTATTGATTTTTTATTTTATATATACATTATGATTACATTCAACACTGTATGTCTACTTTCTTATCTGTGAATAGAAGTTTTGTCTGCATCATTTTTTCCACCATAAAAATTCCACTCAACACCTCCATTTGTTTCCCTGGATACTTTTCATTTTCTGCTCAAAGTCTGGGTTGAAAAGCTGGGTGTTGCTGGTTTGTAATCTGTTAGCTGTTGCATTGCTTGGGTGTGGGAGGTGCTAGCAGTATCCAGAGTGAACTGGCAGAGACAGCAGCTGGCAGCTGGTAACGCTAATTTGGGTAAGTTCTTTCTCAGCCCTTTGCCAAATTTGAGATACCATCTGTTTCAGGGCTATGTGTGGTCCCTTGATTGAAAGTATGGGGCTACCTTGAAGTTCTTAGTTTCCCAGGGTTGGATGAGAACAAGTTACTCTTCTGGGAAACCAGGGACTGGAATTTCCTCAGCTCCCAGCTTTGTGTTGCAGGGTTAACTTATGGACTTGTTTGAATGAGCAAACCTGGATCTCAAGTAGGAGTTATTTAAACTCTCTATACTGTTTCATCATGTGCATTTAAGATACTACATATGAAGAATACAAAGAAACTTAGCAATAGAGTTTTGCTTATATTAATGAAGATTCAGAAGCTAGATAAGTTTTATGAATGATTGACCCACTCTGAAAGACATGCCACTCTAAATCTGCTCTGCTTGTTTCATTTAAAGGAAAGTGCTGTAAAGCTAGTTGACAATCACATATGGTTTATTGTATTATTTTCTCTGCTTTTGTGCTTAAAATTTTCAATGTAAAAAGTAAAATAAAATTATCAATTTAGAGATTTCAGTGTGTATTTCTCCCTATATTTATCTTTAAAAACATGGATTGGCTTGTGGCATTTTCCTACTTATCATCTTGTATTCCAGTTTTATCACTGTGCTTGAACCAGGAAGTGCTGTTTACATCTGGCTTTCTTTTGTTTGATTCAAATGGCAAATATCTGACAGAGTTTATTACAGCACTACAACAGGTTGATTAATGATACAATATTCTCTTTGAGGTTCATTTTACTCCATTGGTTTTCTTTTGAAGAAAGGAATTAAATGAGTAAGTGTTTTCCTTTTTCTTGCAGACATTTGAGAAAAAGAGTTTGCAACTTATTCAAACTTACTTTCTGCAGACCTATCTAGGGTGACTTGAAGGAGCAGACTGTCTAAGCTAATTATGTTTCTTTGTGACTTGCTGCTCTGTAAGGGTTGTGTGTCAACTCCTGTCTATTTTACTACAACATTGAGGCTCCTGAAAATTCTGGTTCTTTACATCAGCTCTATAAACTTTCCTGTCAGCTCAGCTTGCCAGCAAGGTCTTGGGTTTTGAATGCTTCTCATCAATCTTGGAATAAAGTTAAGTAGTTCTGATTTATTTCTGCATCTTTTGCCATTCTCTCTGCTCTATACTTATACAAATATGCACTCCTCTTGCTCAGACTGCAGTAGAGTTTCCCTAAGAAATTAATTATGACATGTAGGATGTTCTTATGTATATTTTTTGGTACTTGTTTGGCCATATGAGCTGCTGCACAGAGAGATGGTATATGTTATTGCAAATACTGTCATATTCTCCTGTCTCTTCTTCCTTGTTAAGCATAACATGCTAATATATTTTACACCAATTTTGTCTTGGAGTTCATGAAAACAGTTGTGCTAAAACCAAGAACTGCCAACTTAAATACAGAGGTCCACAGACAATACTGAACTCAGTTGCCTTTAAGGCAAAGAAAAAGAGATTTATTATTTGGAGGAGCAGGAAAAATTGATACAAAGAATATTAGTGAGCACGTCCTGCATGGGAAAGATACATGTTATATCTTAAACATTTGGATCTTGAAAGATTTGAGATGAACACATCTGGGACTTCTTTATTATAGCAATTTTTATTCAGTGTAAGAGAACTTGATGCTAATGGCTCCCAGAACATAACTTCCAACAGTGTATCTTCTTGTAAAAGAAGCACAATCGTCCGGGTTAGAAAAAAGTGACTGTGATGTGCCAATTAATATCCTTGCAAGTTTTTCTCTACCACTCCAAATGTTGAGCATTATGTAACAGCAGCTCAGAAACACATTTACTGTGTACTTTATGGTAACCCACTTCACCTTTACTGGCAGCCTTCAAAGGAGGAAGTCAAATACTTTCATAACAAAAAATATCTGAGACACTTCTTGAATACCAAACCTGTGTTATAAAAATTTCCAAACAATACCCAAGAAAAAAGACTGAGGCTCACATCTCCCTGAAGTCTAACAGAATGAAACTGTTAGACAAGACAAGAAATTAAATGGTAGGGGGAAATTAGTAATAATAAAATGAATTACAGGAAAATACCAGAATAAGTATAAGTCAAAACATATCAGTTATTACTATTAATGTTAATGACCTCAACTCACCAATTAAAAGAAATATACTAGCAGAATGGATCAAAAACAAGATCTAACAATATTCTGTATGCAAGAAACACACTTAATTTAAAAAGAAATCTATTGACTGAAAGTAAAATGATGGAAAACAATTCTCCATGTGATAGGAAACTGCAAACAGCAGCAGTGGCTATCTTATTTGCAGACAAAGTCAATTTCAAACCAAAACTAATTAAAAGAGATAAAGAAGTTCGCTACATTCTCATGAAGGGATCAATCTAAGAGGAAGTGATGGCAATCACAAATACAGATGCATCAAATTTTAGCACACCCAACTGTATAAAACAAATATTAATGAACATGAAAAGTCAAATAAGCACAATGTAATAGTAGTGAGGAACCTCATCATCTTACTGCAACAAAGAGATCAACTAGACAAAAAAAAAATCAATGAATTACTAGAACTGAACCAAACTTTTGAACAAATGGATTTAATAGATGTTTACAGTGTATTTCACACCAGAAAATCAGAATACACATCTTTCTCAGCTGCACATGGGTAATTCACCAAAATAGATCACATATTAGTTCATACAAAATGTTTACATAAGTGCAAAGGAATTGAAGTTATACATTGTAAACTGTCAGACCACAGTGCTCTGAAATAGAGATCAACAGCAAAAGAAATTCCAAGAACTTCATAAACACATGAAAATTGAATTATACTCTTTTGAACAAACCGATGGATCACTGATGAAATTAAAGAAAAAATTAGACGGTTCCTACAATTAAATTATAATGCTAATACAACATATCAGAATCTATGGGACATGATGAAAGCAGTGCTACAAGGAAAATTCAAAGCAGTGAATGCCCACACTAGGAAAATAGAGTGAGTTCAAATAAGCAACTGAATGTTAAACCTCAACCTCCCAGAAAAAGAAGAACAAGACATACCCAAGCTTACACAAGGGAGGACATTATAAGGATCAGAGCAGAAATTACTGCACTTGAGACTAAGAAAACAAAATGAAAAAGTCAAAGAACTGAAGACAAGCCCTTAGACAATCTTATCACAAAAGGAAGGAAAAAGCCCAAATCCTTGCAACTAGGAATGTAAAGGGTGAACTCACAACAGACCCAGCAGAAATCCAGAGGACAGTCAATAGTACTTGGAAAAATCTGTATTCAGTTAAGATAGAAAACACAAGAAATGGACAGATTCCTAGACACAAATGAACTTCCAAAGTCAAATGCAGAAAATACAAAAATCCTACATACACCAATCAGTGAGTGAAATTGAAAATGCAATTAAAAACCTACCAAGAAAGAAAAGTCCTGGTCTTGATGGCTTCACTGCTGAATACTTTAAAACATTTAGCGAAGAGATAATGCAACTATCTCAAAATAAATAAATAAATAAAATGCATTCATTGTAAATACTTGCTAATGAAATTTTAAAAAGTAAAAATATGTAGTTTTATACAGTGGAATGCTATTCAGCTATAAAGAAAGATAAACTTCAGACATTTATACTTCAGTGGATGATCCTTGAAGTCATACTCAAAAGTGAAGTAAATATGGCATACGTGGGTAAATATCAAATTGATTCTCTGAGGTGAGAAACTGAAGGTGTAAATGAGAACAAAAATGTATAAAATTTATTGTGAAATAGGAAGAAACATTCAAAGGGGGAAGGGAACTATGGAGAGGAGCACGTGAAAAGAGAAGGGAAAGAAAAAAAACTAAGGAAAAGAAGAAAAATGGAAACAAAACATTATATATATATATATATATATATATATATATATATATATATATATATATATATATTTGAGGAGAGGTTAAAAGAAAGGCAAGAAATGGGAAAAATAAGAATCAAAATATATAATACACAAGTAAAAACTCTCAGTGATGTATGTGATAATAAATTGTACCTAAAATGTACCAATAAGCTCAATATTTTAAAAATAAAGACATTATGGGCCGGGGAGTTAGCTCAGTGGTTCCGGCGCCTGTCTTGCAAGTGCAAGGACCCGGGTTTGATCCCCGGTAACCACATACCATACTGGGCATGGAGACTCACACCTAGCAGCAACCAGTACCACATACCACAGTGCTGAGCTTGGTGGCTCACGCCTGTAATCCCAGCACTCGGGAAGCAGAGGCAGGAGAATTGCTGTGATGTGAGTTGGAAGCTGAGCTCAGGGCCAGCCTGAACCACAAAGCGAGACCCTGTTTCAAAAAACCTAAAAATATATAAAAATAAGGACATTATGAGCTGCTCCCTACTCAGGATTTCATCACACAGTTTTCAAGAATTTCAAGTAGTAGAGGTGTTTGTAACTGGCTGTCTATAAATGACTCCTCAACACTCAACTTTTTTCTGTCAAAATCTTTGATTAAATATCAGGATATACAACTTATTATAAACAAAGAGTGACTATCAAAATTTTAAATGGAGATGAAAATTTATATTTTCAATAAGTCTAATTTTAAAGGGCCTTAACAAAGATCATAAATATAGTTTATAAATGTCAGCATATCACTATGATAATGTAATTCTGAGTCAAAAAGCAATTCAAATGGTGCTTAAATACAAAGCTGGTTACTGAAGAACAAAATTATATGTAGTTATATGAATTTTTATTATATACTAAGATTTTTAATGTGTGGGTTAAACAGGGATTACTTTTCACAAAAGTAGTTATAATATAGTTATATATTTATATATATATATATATATACATATATTATATATATATAATATCGTTACCATGTATATTATAATGCATGGCTTTCTGGCTTAGGTAAAATACATGTTATGATCAAAGACTACAGTGAATATACAATTATTTTTTTAAAAAAAGTTACTATAGTAAAATTAACATTGCTGGGTGTGGTGGTTCATGCCTGTAATATCAGCACTCAGGAGACAGAGGCAAGAGGATCATTATCAGTTTGAGGTTACCTTGAGCTACATAGTGAGCTCAGGGCCAGCCTGAACTACAAAAGGAAGACCCTGTCTCAAAAGAAACAAAAAATCCCCACACTGCTATGAATCGTCCTCAGCACACTCTCCCTTCATTTGCACACATTTATCCCTGTCCTCTTCCCAGTTTGTGAAGCAGTTCTGAAAGTCCTCTTTCATTAGTGTCTTTTGTCATGCTGTCCTGGATGCCTGAATTCAAATCCGTTTCATGATCATTTTAAATTTGGGCAAGAGCCAGAAGTCCCATGATGCTGGATCCAGTGAATAAGGCAGGTGAAGACACACTATCATGTTTTTATTTAACAGAAATTACCCCAGACACAAACTGAACTGCTTTGCAAAGTGGAAGAACTCTTGAAGTGTGCTCAAACGGGGTGTATTTTAAGGAACATTAATAGCAATGTCTCATTTAGTGTAATATTTATATTATGTTTTAATCACACCTTGTAGTGCATCTCAAGTAGCTATGCTCTTATCCTAATGAAGGGAGTTTAGCTATTGGGCTGAGCCATACGAAAAAAATCTCTTTATCCCATATGGTTGATCTGAGATTCTTGATCTGCTTCATCAGAAATTCTTGTGGTGCTTCTCCTGGTGGGTTTCATTTTAAAAAGGCAGAAGTCCCACTGGAGTACTCCACCCTTTAGTACTCACCCCACAGGCAAAGTGGCTCCACCTATTGCTAATTCTTAATCCAGAAAAATAGTGATGAAAGGGTATAGGAATGCAATTTAATAATTAGTTCACAACCATTCCTCATACTGTCCATTCAAAAAAATAATTCAGTATCCCCCCCCCCAAAAAAACAACCAAAAAACCACCCAAACCACAAACAAGTGAAAGTCTCCTCTTTTATCTATACCTATAATTTACTTTTCCCTTTTTGTTCAAAATCAGCCTTGTCAGAAGTCATCTATTTTTTATGGTTGGTGTTTAGATACTCATGCAAAGCCGTGGAATGAACTGGCGCTATTTCAGAGGTGGCCAAATCTAGCGTGTTGATTCACTCATGAGTCAGTGCTGGGCCCAGGAGCTGTAGGATTAAGGAAGTGAGTGCTACCTGCCCTAAGTAGTCTAAATAAGATAAAAGGGGCAGGAGAACATTCTTAAGGTTCCTTGTTGCTTTTGCTATTTTCTGCTCCCATGACCTGCTGCCCCTCTTGTCATTTGCCAACCTGCCTTAGAGCCAGTTGATTATGAACTGAAACTTCTACAAAGTGTGAGCCAAATAAACCTTTTCCCCTCGAACTTTAGGTGTTGGGTATTTTATCTCAGCAACAAGCAAAGTAGCTAAGACATTCCAAAGTACCAACTTTTGGTTTTAATATTTTCTCTAATATGATTTTTGTTTTCTATTTCATCTATATCTGTCTTTACTACATTATTTCCAACTTTCTAATATCTTGAGATCTAATGTCTGGTTACCATTATTTTTTTTAAGTAGAAGCAAAGTCAGCATAAGATGAACAAATTCAGGTTTATTTATTCCAATAAATCAGCAATTATGAAGAGAGCATAGAGTTGAATTTTACCAACATATTCCCTTTCTCTTTCCACCTTTATTTGTAAGATCAGTTTGCAGCCAAGATGTACAGTGAGTTCAGATCTAGGTTATGTGCAACGTACATTATAACCAAGTTGAAAATGAGGAGCTGAGCCTACAGAGGCAAAAAGTAGTTGGTTGTCATCATCACACAACCCCTCAAGTCTCTGATTAAATGAGATGACACACACTTTCCTTGGATCTATGGAGAGAGACATGTGGTCTGTCAGTTCTTTGTTCAAATGCACTTCAGTTGGTATGATCAGGACATTTTCCCAAGACTAATTCTCCTCTGGATATTTAAACTGCTCAAACCAAGTGAGTACTTGCAGCCATGGCTTCCTACAAAACTCTCCTTTTACACACACTAGCCCCAGGAACTGAGTGAGCTCCGGGCAAGGCTTGTACTTCTTGTGAATATTGGCTCTGCCATAGGCTCCTGGCCTTCAGGACAGAGATCTGAGTTACTTTCCCAGGTATTTTGGGACAAAATACATGACACTCACAACACAAAAGGTTGCTTTTGCTGCCACTTCAGTCCATAGTCCGTGGGCTCCGAGGCAAGACCCCAAGATGGAGGAGCACAGTAGAGATAGCTGAGAAGGTGCCCAACTAGAGGGAAGAGTAGTTACTCCAGGCCACACCCCAGTGAGCCACTTCTCCTCACTAGATACCACTTCCTAACAGCAAGTCAGCTCTAAGCCCCTGTGATCCAGTGGCCCTCCAAAAGCAACACCTACTAGTTCTTGAGGCCCTTGGGAGACACCTAGATATAAACCACGACAGCTGGAGTCCTACCTTCCAGCCCAGTGAGTCTCAGGACTTGGAGAAGTTCCACACCCTTCCCTGTATTTAGCTTCTTCTCCGCTGTCACTGGATCACCAATGTTTAAAATTAAACATTATAATAAGTAGATCCTCTCAGTGCTTTGTCCCCCAGGGATCACAATGTTTTTCAAAAATATTTTGCTGTACAGCTTTGAGTGAGACAGACAGTGGGTAACATCATATCACCAGCAAAGAAATCCAAAGAGTCTAAAACAGTGTTCAAACCACTTTTTAAAAATCCATTTTAGAAATACCGGAGGATCTTGTGTTTTGTAGTTGAATCTGAAATGTTTCTTTTGTGTTTCACAGTTTCTTAGAGGAGATGATTCGCTTCCAGCAGCTCAGTAACCTCCAGCACTGTGTGAAAGCTTTCTGTTCCTAAGAATCCTTTCAAGCCCTGCCTGTGGAAGAAAGCTAACAGCCGTTTGGAACTGGCTCTGTGGAAAAAGGACTGTGAATCGATATACATTAGTATTCGGGTTGTTCTCTTTGAAGTAGTCACAGAGCACTGCTGAGACATCTGCGATTCCAAAGTGGCCCTATCCCTGAGTAGTTGCTGCTCTCTTATTCATGATGCCTCTTGACCCTCCACTATTCCTACTGCTAGTGATACCCAGTTACTAAGATTTTTCTGTATGGTGGCAGAAATGAGATCTCCCTGAGGATAAGTTTACCTGAAACCCAAACCTTATACAGATATTTCTCTTCTCCCTCCTAGCCAGCAGCATACATTTCTTAAGAGAGGTCCTTCTGTACTCTATTGAGTCGTTAAATCTGATTTTGCTCAAATATAAGCTTGTCAAACATGAAGCTTTTATAACCTGTATCCCTTAACCTGCTCCAACAGATAATCCTGATTTTATTTGGGGGGTTTTGTTTCATTTTATTTTTGAAACAGTGTCTCACTATGTAGTCTAGTCCTGTCTGGAACTCACTATGTAACCAAGGCTGGCCTCCAACTCACAGTCATCCTTCTGTTTCAGCCACATAGGTGCTGGGATTACAGACACTCACCACCAAACACAGCTAAATCATTCTGATTTTGATCCATTACTAAAGGATGTGCAGGGTAGCTTGCATGTACTGCTTGCTTCTGAACCACTGAACAAATACTGCTAAAATTGAAGAACAAGCAGTATAAAAATTAAACATTATAATAATAAGTAGATCCTCTCAGTGCTTTGTCCTCCAGGGATCACAATGTTTTTCAAAAATATTTTACTGTACAGCTTTGAGTGAGACAGACAGTGGGTAACATCATATCAGAAAGGAGAAAATATTGACATCCTGGAATCTTCAACACAGAAAGCAAAGCCAAGCATAGGAACAGAGATCAAATACCACTGAAGGAAAGTTTCAGAACCTCCAGAGTACAGAAGGATGAACTGTCCATTTGGGAAAGGGATACAGAGGTGGGGTGGATGGTGGAGGGCGGATTCACATTTAGGTATCTGTGTTGAAATACAGTCCTCCCAGATTTCTAAGTGGGATGCTAGAATGTGTAGCTGTCAGTTATTCTTGGCTGTTTTCACACAGTCACTCAGCTATGAATTAGAAGTCCACCTCACATTATTCTGTGACTTTCAGGGGTTATTGGATTTCTGCCCTTAGTTAGCCTCTTGATTTCCCTCACTTAAAATTCACATCACAGAACTTTTTTTTTTTCTTTTAGTAGACAACTATGCATTCTTGTTATGCCATGTTATTATTAGGTTACTAGATTCTAGCTTTGTTTATTGAATTTATGCATATGCACATATACACATAGTACATACTGTATTTATGTATACTGTTCATATTTCCACCAGGCAGTGACCTGACTGGTTCTTTGTCCATTCTTACTCTAACTATGGCTAAATTAGTTCTGTTCCTTACATAGTTAATCTCAGTTTCTTTTACTCATATGAAACTGTGATATTTAACCTTTGCTTTGAACAGGTTATACCTGTGCCTTGTTCCCTCCTGTCATATGAATAAAATGAAATCTTTAGTCTGTGTTCAATTGGTATATCTGTTTTATCTTTCTTTTAAAATTATTTTGAACATTGTCTATTTCAGAAGATCACCTCAGAGTGATTCATCGTTATCATTTTACTTTGACCCTAGCATAAAGCATTTAATAACATTAGGAGCTTAATTAAAATGTCTCAGAAAAATTTTCAAAATGTTTGACCTTGTCATCAACCTATTTACTTTTCTGCAAAGCAAACTTTTTGCACTGAAGAGAAGCTGAAATTCCACTGCCTCAGCAAAGGCCTGATAAGTGTACTTGTAGCCATGGCTTAGGTCAAGGATTTGCTACATTGGCTGTTTTGTTGTTGCTGTTCTGTTTCAGACAGCTACCAGTAAGAGACACGTACTCTTTATCTCTTCTCAGCATCTCTGTTGGTTCTGATTTACATTTATTGGGGAACATGGCACAGTAGAAATGACCTTGTTGTCAACAAAAGCATTCTTCTACAGATTATTTTCCAACTGCTTGTAAGATTTATTATTCTTCCTCCAGATCTATTTTTTTTCTATTTCTCCTATGAATATCAGCCTCCAGTAAAAATTTTGTCATCACTCTTTCTTATTTGAAACATAGAAAGTGCTGAAAATCACATTATTTTTCCCCTTTCATGGGCACCCACATCCAGAGATACATACCTCTAAGAAATAAGGCAAGACCACTAAAATTAGAATAGAAACTAAATTAATAGTTTAGAAACGAAATTAGTAGTTTATTCCAAGGTTTCTGTCATGTGGGAGTCGGCCACCAATGGTTATGTCTGGAAGAGACTCAATGGAGGTGGTAGTGGAGTGGAGAAGCTATGAAATCAAAAGCAAGGAAGTCTTAGGAGGTCGCTGGTTAGGGTAACAGCAATGTGAGTGAACAAGATGGGGAGCATCTTATGTGATTAATTTGCAGAGTGTATTGGACTCTGGTTGGCCCTGAGTTGCAGCATACAGAGAACCTGTCAGTCACTGACCAAATCCTCACTGTTCTGGGACACTTGCTGCAGAGTTTGTGGCCTGCAGCACAAATTCCATTTCCATGTTTGTCACTGCTGAGTTTGCACATAAGAGTGCTGTCACCACTGATGTTCTAGCCTTTATTTGTCTCTTCAACTTCCCTCTCCTAAGATGTCCTTACAATATAAAAATGATAACTATGACTCTACAGAGAGGTACAAAAAAACACTATTTGCAGTTATCAATAATTTTAAGCCTTTATGTTTTGCTACAAAATAATTTTTGTTGCTTGTGTAGGCAACCTGGATAGGATCTGATGTGATTTTTACTTACATATCACATTTGTGTTATCTTTGTCAGGCCTGTCCTTGACTTCTTTTTTACAAGCAAGAAGAGTAATGTTTGGATACACTTGATACAGTTACAAAACTTACACATCCAGAGACATAAGTGTTTTAACCTGCCCTAGAAAAAATCATGGAAGGTATACATTAAATTTCTAGCTCTGCTAATTTGAGTATGTGGGGCTTGGGAAAAGACATTATTAAATTTTCCTTTATACATTCTTAGAAATTTGGTTAGAATAACCACATATTTCTTTTATTAAAGAAAAAAATAAGTCAATAACCCAGGTCAACAACAAACTTTATTCCTACTACACACCCCAATAACTTTCCTCAGGGAATCTAACTCCTAAGTTATTTCATAAGCTAGAAAATCACATAGAAATGAACTTATCTCAGATAATAAACACATATTAGTTTTGGGAACACTGGCTTTTTCTGAAGAGATTTGCACAATAGGATATGCTTGGCAAATAAATCAAAAGGCATAAAGAAATTATATATTATTAAAGCTATTCCCATCAAGTATAGTCATTTAACAAATATCAATTATGCGATGAGTCTTTGTTGGTGTTTAGCTGATTGGTGGCACTTATTCATACATCCATTCATCTGTGTATCCAGTAGTCATTTAACTAGCAGTATACTTTAGGCATGGTGTGTTTACCTAAGATTAAACATAAACAAGCAAACAAAAAACCAGTATTTAAAGGATTAAGAGCTTTCTGTTTTTAAATATAATTTTCTAGAAAATCATGACCATGCAGATATAAACAGATTAAAATTTTAAGGATTTCAAGATAATCTTGAAAATTTTTCAAGATTTCAAGATTTCAAACATGATGTTCTAATCACTTCAAAGGTGAATCTAAAGAACAGGCAAATATATACAGGAATCCTGAAATGAGTATACACATTGGAGGCAAACTGTTTTTTTTTTTTTTTAAGATAGAAAATATGCTAATGCACAGCATTTATTTACATGTTCATAAACAAAAGCTACTTTGCATTTTTATTAGTTATTTACTATTTACAGAGTTGTGAAATAAATGCCATAGAATCAGATAGCAGGGAGAGAATGATATGTAAACTACTGCTCACAAACTTGCCCTTACAGGGCAAAGACAGACACACAGCATGCATGATGTACTGCAATTGTCTGTGTTCTTCTCTACCACAATTCTACTAACAGAGCCTTGACCTACATTCCCTACTCCTGCCCAGCACCAAAATCATGTTACTTACCTTTCCTCTGCTCAGTGTTTGCTTTAGGGTTAGCCTCAGTTTCCCCAGAAAGATGTAAAAGCTTTTTGATTGTTCTATGTGACATGTAGGCGAGAATTAGCTTTCTCAGTGAAAGAGTGAGGGGTAAATCACACAGTCCTTTTCCTCAGCCTCTGTACCTTTCCTAATCTGGCATATGGAAACAACTACATCTACTTGAAGGACTAAAATTTTAAAAATAATAACGGTGAGCTTGGGCTTCTCCCACAAAACACTGGGGACTATTTACTGGAGGGTGAGGAAACCCAGGATCATGGTGTCAGTGACTGGGCTCCAGCAATGGGCCTGTTTCCTGGCCTGTAGATGCTGACATTTTTCCTTCTGCCCTCTCAGGTCAAAAAGAAGAGAGGCAGACAGGCAGCCATTCAGGGGGAGGAAACAGTCTCTGTTCTTTTCTTGTGATAGCACTAGACTGACTAGGAGGTCTTATGGTCCTTAACCCTTATGGAAATCCCTTTTCTCCCAAAGGCTTTGGGTCTGCATACATTTCATCAGGAAGTCCAAGATTCAAAACAAATTTTGAAGGGACACAATGCCACTCCAACAGTAGCTAATGTTGATAGCCTGAGCTCTTTCACATTTTAATCATGGAGATTCACCTTCAAGCTATAGACTACTTCAGATAGACAGACAGATAGATAGATAGTGTGTGGCTTGTGTAAATTACAGGATAACATGGATAAGAAATAGTGGAGTCAGAGTTTGAACCACAGCTGACTGACAACAGAATTTTGTGATCTGTATCTTCTTACAAGAAGGAGACACTGGTTCAAACTTTTTTGAGCCACTGAACCAAGGTCAACTTCCACCTACTTGCCACATTTGAACCATAAAGAGAACAATAAAGCCTTACTCATTTAAGGACACATAATTCATATATAACTAATATAAACTTATACTTTTTTTGGCAGCTTTCTTTTTCCAATAATTTTTTGGTTTCGTTTGGATTTTTTTTGTAAATGACATTTATAAAGTTAAGGAAGTCTTTTTTTGTTAGTTTGCTAAGAGACAGTATTACAGAAATTAGTTTTGGGAAAATTTCCAGGTTTTAGATGATTATCTTCCTTGAGAGAGAATTATCTTTTGTTCCTGTTAGATACCTGGAGTGACCCACAAGATGATTAATCCAATTTCAAGTACTTATGATAAAGCACATAGTTCAGCAGTGGAGAGCTTGATTAGTATATACAACACCCTGGGTTTGATTCCCAGTACTGTAAAAACAAAACAAAACTTTTTTTTTCTTTTTTTTTTTGACACATGGTCTCACTTTTGTAGTTCAGGCTGGCTCTGAGCTCAGCCTTGAACTCACAGCAATCCTCCTGCCTCTGCCTCCCAAGTGCTGGGATTACAGGAATGAGCCACTACACCTGCCACTGTGGTATACGGTACTGACTGCTGGTGGGCGTGAGACTCCACACCCGACCTTGCATGTGGTTACCAGGGATGGAACCTGGGCTCTTGCACTCACAAGAGAGGCACTGGGACCACTGAGCCAAATCCCTAGCCCCAAAACAAAATATTGAAGTGTTCTAGACCTCCTAGTTACCCAAGCCTGGACTGCATTGTGGGGCTGCCTGACTCTTACATTCCTCTGGATCCTAGAACATAACCCAGTAAGGTTTAGCTCAATTATTTGACTCCCCAGCTGTAGGAGATGAATATGTTTTCTGCACTCATCTCTTTCCTGGAGTCACCTTTGCTTCCACGGCTAGAGGTTCTCAGCAGCATATTTATTTCTCTGCATTTCAACATGAGCTGGATCTCAGCTCAGTCATTCTTTTTTTAAAAAAAAATTGATTTAACTGATACATTTTATACATGTAACTGATCAAATTTAACATTGAGAACTTGTACCTGTTCATGACACAACAAATCTGTTCTTTAAAATCCTCAAACAGTTTTCAAAAAACAACTTTCCCATAATTTCTAATGATCCACTGAGGGAAAATTGTCTGAAGTGTCATATTGAAACTGAAAATCTGTTTTTCAAGTAAGCTAAATATTAGCTCCTTTATATGAACACATCCTGTAACCTTCCAAGGCCACCATTTTCTTTGTTGTTGCCATGATATAGTCCAAAGTTATGCTAAAGGCTCCTCCATATTCTTATAAGTTTTGGAGGCAAGAGGATTCCCAAGTTTCTAAAGTTTTCCCTTTATTCCAATTTGTACACTTTCTGCCATATGGCCCAGCCACTGCAATCAAATTGCTTCTGTCATGAAAAATTATATCTTCATATTTTTTCCTGTATATGTCATGGCTGCAAAGCTTTTGGTATAGTTGTTTATGGCCAAATCCTTGAGGAAATAGAAAAGCAGCCTTAGGGGAGAAAATATGGATAAATATAATTTAATAGTATACCTAAACGTCACCAGAGTTGCATCCTTCCTTGTTTCCTGTGGAATACCTGACTTGGGGTCTTCTTGCTCAGCTATTATTCCTATTCTCTCCCCCAACTTTATGGTGAATACAGAACTGAGAATCTCCTACTACTCTCCAAGATTTTAGGACTGCTTGTTCACTCGTCTTTGAAAGCTATCAGCTCCCACATCTCCAAAATCCTGTTCATTTCTAATGGAACACAGTTCAAAGTCTCTTTCCAATGGTTATTTTAAAGCAAGGCTGGGTTCAAATTATTTAGAAGACAACTGTCAGAAAAGCAAAAATCATGACACACACACATATTAGAATGAACATACACTGAAAAGTTATTAAATTCATATGCCATAAAGGAACCGATTCAAAGGAAACTTCACAGAGCACAAACACATGGAGTAAAAGAACAAAACCACAAATAGAGACACCAGAACATTTCCACAGGAAAGAGAGGTGAGTAGGAATTCTGCTTGACAAGACAGTTTGCCGATCCAGCAGTTACCTGCCATTTAAGTGGAAAAGAGCTCAAACATAATGAACAGCCTCAGAAAGCAGACTGTCCAGAGGAATGCACTATGTACAAGGCACAATTTTCAGTGAAATACAACTTTTCCCCACACTTTTTGTATTAAATCCATTAAACAGCACACACAGCTGAGCAATAGGTGGTTAAGTTAGGGTCCCACCGCTTCCTGATGAAAACACTAACCTTTCAGTCATTCTTGTGTTCACTGTGATCAAATTGGCAGGCACCACTGGAGCGCTGCAGGAAAGCACTACAATATTTTCTGGCTTTCTTTCCAGTGAAAAAGACACATAGGAAGCATTTCTTCTCTTCTGTCTCATCCAAATTATAAAAAAATAAAATGCCAGCTGTCTCTTCCCACTGTCACCTGAGGAAGAAGTTGCTGTTACTTCTGCAGACATTCTCGGCTGCAATGTCTTTTCTCACAAGTCATTCATCTCAACCCATTAAAAGCTAGCACAGCAGGCACTGGTAGCCAAAGGGTAAGACTTTTAATTTCTTGCCTATTAAGGGAATGTTTCAGATTTTAAAACAATAATAATGAAATTACAAAATGTCAAAGCTAGAAAGAGACTTAGAAATGATCTAGTTCAAGGACACATTGTAGTCATAATGACACAGAAACCCCAGGGAGTAGTGACCTATCAACCCACAAGACACTGAAGGGCTGGTGTATTTCAGGCTCCAGGACTTGCAGGGTCCTGTGATACTCAATTTAGTTTGTCTTTTTGCAGCTGTTGCTGAAGCAGGCTCTTTATTTCCTCTGGTTCACTCTGGTAAGTCCTCTCTTTATTCTAACAGGGATTTTATCCTCACTTCCCAAATGTTCCTGGAGCTTCATTCTCCTAAGTTCATATGCTAATTCTAGTTAAATAAGGGGTTGTTCAAGGATGAAGATTTCACTACTTCCAGCAATTATTTTGCATTGATTGTGAAACTCATACAGTCTGTGAGAATCAAAATAATGAATTTTCATGATTGAATGACTATTGTAAAATATACCCATGGTTATTAGACATTCCAGGTTTCCCAGTCTTTTTTTGTGCAGCTATAATAGAATACCTGAGACAGGGTAGTAAATAAACAGAAATTTATTTTTCATCACTTAAGAGGCTGAGAAGTCCAATATCAAAGCACTGGACAGTTTGGTTGTCTGACAAGGGCTGAATCCTGCCTCCTAGATGATTCCTTCAATGGATCACACTCCAGAGAAGAGGAACATTTGGTCAGAAAGAGCCAGAGGGGTGGGAGGATCAAACCCTTTTCATGCTGGCATTAATGAAGCAATGGGAGGGCAGTCTTCCTGGCCTACACACTTCCCAAGTAGGCCCTACCTACCAGCGCTGTCACATGGGATTAAGTTCACAGCCCATTAATTTTGTGGGGGACAAAATCACTCATGTAACATTTCCCATTGCACAGAGTCCAGTGTTTGAACTTTGAATGTGACCTTCAATATCTCAGTACTGAAGAATGGAATACATGAGAGTAATAATGCTGCCTCATGGTGCCAGATCATAGAAGGCAGATGTGTTGTTCAGGGCTCTCTCTCAGGATACATATTTTTGTGCACCACCCCATATACAATCAGTTACCATGAAGATTGGTTGCTGAAGAGAACCCAGGGAAAGATTTCTGATTTCATAGGCAGGTGATGGGGGGGGGGGGATGTTGCACAAGAATTCAGGTCCCAAGAAAGGCCAAACTACCCACTCCTGATCCACACCCCAAACCCTAACAATGAACAATATTAAGCAGCCATTGCTCCTTAACTGTTACATTTACAGCAGTTTGTTGCTCCACAGTGGGTGACCACAATGGGCCTCTTGAGACACGGTGAAATATTTGGGTTCTGAAAACCTTTGAGTAGAGTCATAAATAAGGTTGTTATGGTACAGAGGAGTTTCTAGGTAACCAGTGTGCTGTTCTCATTCCTTCAGCATTTTAATAGAAAACTAAACCAATCACAAAACCCAGACATTCTACCAAACATAGGTCTTCGTTTCCCATGGCAACCTTCAGTGACAGTAAAGCTATTTTCTCCACTGTGTGGAAGAGTTTCACATAGGAAAAGTACAATGAAACAGAGCACACCTGCCTATAACACTTTGGCCCTAATACAATTCCATGCACCCTGCAAAGCTGAAGATGTTCTAATATTTGACACAAAAGCACATCAATCATTTCAGAAATGGAACGTGGCTCAGGGCAATGAACCAGTTTGTTGGAGGTCTCTGTGTACCCACTGCACATGGTTTGGCATGCCCAAACCTTTCTTCTTCTGCTCCCATCACACTTCAAAGGCTCAGGTTCCTGCCTTTTAATGATGCTGAGGAACTGAAACCAATAGGGCATTTTAAATTTCCTTTTAAAATTGTTTTTAAGTTGTAAAAATAGGGATAAGAGTATATCATCTTTTCTTTAACCACTGTTTCCTTTTTTGCTCATACATTTGCCAAATGTATATGAATCTTATAACCATCTCTGCAAACAAGTGTTTCATAACTGGATTCCTCACTTGATAACTGTCTCAACTTGTGCTGGGATTTAAAGAACACATTGTGCAGAATACGAATTCAGCAATTAAAGGAAAACGTTCCTTGATGGTATTTTGTTTCAAAGAGAAGCAGACAGGTAGACCTTTAAATGAAGTTAGAATCAGAGCTCTTCGATTTTGACCTATAGGGATATTTTTCATTGCACCGACTTAATCATACTCAGGTAAAAACAAACAGGAGTGGTCTTCAGCAAGAGTCAATTAAAGAAGAGAAAGAAGCAAGCAGGAAAGGAGGAAACAAAGAAGAAAGAGAGGAAAAAATAAAAAGAGGGCTCTGAGCAGTCTTGAAGGCCACCCTAATTTATGTTACATTATATTACAGTATCCATTATTTCTGTAAGCTAGTTTAAGCTGTGTGTGGATTTTTTTGTTGTTTGGTAGCAACAAAAGTATCCTGTGATTTAGGAACAATGTTACATTTCCTCTCTCAGAAAATCTAATAGAAACTGAACTTCTGATAATATTGGATAATGTATTGTTTGGACAGTCTCTTTGATGAGAAACAACTAAAAAGGCCAGATACTTTTCTAAATAATGTCTTCCTTAAAGCATGAAAGAGATAACAAAATGATGATGTCATTATGGTGAAATCTGTAAGCCAAGCAGTACTCACTTTTGTGCCTTGAATTCTTCTTTGTGCACAGTTAAGAATCTGCAACTCAAGGACGAGGGCCCATTTCATGCATGTGTCCAACAGGAAACTACCTTGTCTTCAAAGATGGAACCCCTCATGATCAGGGAAACCCAGAAGTACACATCTGTTCCCCTCTAGCTTCAGGGAATTGCAAGGAGATTTTGCCTCGGTGTTGAACAGTATGGGAATATGAATGTCAGTGAAAGTTTGCCATCAAAACCATCAACAGCCATCAAAGTTGGCTCTAATTTGGATCTGCAGGCCCAATTACCATCACTTAGGCTATTCCCTCCAAAAGCACAGGTTTTAGGGCCAGGGAATTAAGTCAGTGGTTCCAGCACATGCCTGCCTTACCAGTGCAACATCACAAGTTTGATTCCAAGTACTAAAAAAAAGTACAGGTTTCTAAAATATAATAATAGTGAGGCTGAGAGCTAAAAATGAACATGTGAAAAGAAAGTGATTTCTGACATGGCCATGAAATCTAAGTACTAGTATCTGGGGTGTTTTTAGAAAGCATTAGTGTCAGGGAGACCTGTATGGTCAACAAGGGAATTCATCCAGCTATGATAGAAAACCTCTTTTCACTTATCAAATGAACATGGCCCAACACTGACAACTCATTAAGTATAAATGAGACCATAATAAGTGGGGAAGGCATAATAGGACCATGATAACTCCAGCAGGGAACCCAGAATTGTAGGATGTGGAAATCTTTCCCACTGGAATTTAGGGTAGAGAAAATGATGAGTAGCAATAATGTTGAATTTGACTTCTGTGGGCCCAGAGACAGTATTAGTTTAAAAATTCCTTCACTTTGGGGGCCAAAAATTTAGCTCAGTGGTTCTGCTGTGTACAAGCACAAGGTCCAGAGTTCAATCCCTGGTATCAGAAAAAAAAATCTCACAAATAAAAATTCCTTCACCCTTCTGTATTCTGGGAAATAGCTAATTCCAAAGATCACTCAACTCTTCTGTGTCTGGGATAGGGCTGGATCCCATCTTCCATTCCTATGCTCCTTGACTGAAAGACGGTGTGGACGACTCCTTTGTCAATTTTTGTCTCTAAATCTCCAGGCTCCTTTCCCTCAAAATTTTCATCAGTGCTGAACATTCCTTCTTTTGTAACAGACTGAATAAAGACATTTTCTGAATTGTGCAGTACATTTCACTTTCACAAGTGGTAAATAGATTGGTTCTGTAATTGATATGAATAGATAATATTTGAATTTTTGAATATGTCAAGATTCTCAGACAACAGGCTTATGTTTGAAAACCAAATAGATTCCATTTAGAAGTTTTACTAGAAGCAACCTGATCTAACCATCAGCACAAATGTTTTAGATCTGCCTGTATCTTTGCAGTATACAGGACATAAGGTTTGTAGAAAAAGAGGAAACAGAATGTGAGAAATAACTTGAAAAGTACATGCGTTTAGAATTGGGTCAGTGTTTGAAGACTAGGCTCTGTGGCTAACTGGCTGTGTGATTTGGGGTGTGCGTGGTGTAAATGCTGTTCCCAGTGGACACATCTTGCGCTCTTTCAGCTGGATCTTGGCTGTCTGTCAAGCTGCACATCTTTTTGTCAGCATTTGCAGTGCTGGAGAGTGTGTCTGGTTATAGCCAGGGTTGTCTTCATTTCTCCTTCTTGTTATGGCTGCAAATAAGTGCCTGCATTTTGTCAGTGAAACTAAGGCTGTGATGATAAATTATTTAAAGTTTAATTCATGACAACCAGATATGGAAATGTGCATTCCTCAGGTTGGCAGGACCTCACAGTTGATGATCTTGTTTCCCTCTTTGACAGACACTGGAAAGGTGGATCAGAGATTTGTGATAGAAGCACCATCATCAAGGCATGTGGTAATGATATGCATACACATTTGAAGGAAAGGCAATAGATAATAAGCCTAGAAAGTTTGAGAGAAAATATTCTTAAGGGATCTTAATAAAGAAAAAATTATATTTCAGTGGGAAAGCATACAGTATCTACAAATGGCATATCCTTCTGGAGTATCAGATTCTTAGCTTTTACTGTTTTGCAAGATGATAGAAGTGAAAATTCTGTCTGGTCCAGGAGAATGGGTTTTTGTAGTTCTTATATTTTTATTTTGTTTCCTTTTGTTTTGTCAAGACAGTCTATGTGACTCAAGGTGGCCTCAAACTTGGGATCCCACCTCACCATCCCGGGTTCTAGGATTGCAGGCATGTGCCGCTCCCAACTCATCCAGCACAGTTGAGTGGACTTCCCTGTCTTCTGCCTCTCTGTGCAAATTAATCCCATTATTCCATAAGTATTTTTAGTTTTCATATTTCTTCTTTGAACTGGTTACAAGAACTACAAAAATTGTAGTCTCTAAACATGTCCAATTTTATATCAGCAAATATAATGACTTTGTTTTTACTGAAAATTCCTTTCTATCCCTAAGGAGAACCTAAATCAATAGTGTTGTATTAAGCAATACTAGGACCAGTTTCACCATCCTGTGTTTGTGGTTAACTATTTTTCTCAGAAAGTACCTGCTCCTACAGGCTAACTCTGTGAGCCAATTAAAATAGTTTATTCATCAAGATTAGGAGCTCACTCCTCCAGGATTGCTTGAAGAGTCTCAAGTCATCAGCCTACTGATCTGAACTATCAACTATATGAAAAGCTGTTCTGCTATATTAGTTTCTTGCCATGCTAACTTTGACTTATAGATACCCACAGGAGGCTCTAGCATCCTAAAACCCTGTTAACATCCTTCTCTACATTCATTTGGGGACAGAACTAATTCAGCACCAATTTGTACCTGCTTGCCTACTTCCCTTCCTTCCTCCTTTTCTTTTCTTCCTTCCTTCCTCTCTCTCTTCTTTCTTTCTTTTTTTCTCTTTCTTCTCTCCTAGTTCCTTTAAAAACATGCATCCCCTTACTGATTTTATTTTTAATTTTTTTTAACCAATCCAGCAGTTTGTCCTGGAGGTATATGTCACTACCTCTGAGTGTGTGTAATGTACACTTGCATTTGTATATGGTAGGGTCACAAAAGTTAAGAACAGGAATTGTTAGGCTCGAACGGAGCCTCCCGGGAGACGCACCCCAGAGAGACGCGCAGTCAGAATATTGATGCAACAGCAAGAGGTTTATTCAGAGGCCAATGCGCTGGGGCTGTCCTAACATGCAGGACAGGAGCGACCCCAGGGTACAGAATTTTACAACTTTTATACTCGATTTCTAGCTTAAGCAAGGGGTCTTCATTTCATTGGCTTAGCGAGCTAACTTTTGAATTTATTGGCTATGTTTTCAACTTAAGGCAAGGTGTCTTTATTTCATTGGAGGGTAATTTTTACACTGCTTGTGGTTTTAGCTTCCTCATAGTTGGGATTCTTAGTAAGTCATTATTTCTTTTTGCCATCTGTTTCTGGGAATGGGAGGGCTCTACAGGAATTCTGAAACAGAAACTTAGGCCTACTACTTTTTCTGCTGTAGTTGGGGCCTGCCCTAGATTTTTGACCTTACAGAATTAAGAATGCCAGCTGTTTTGTGAGAAGGTTTATAATAGCTACCCAGATTACAGAGTCATTTTGCTTTCCTTTTCTTTTACTTTTCTTCCTTCTCCTCTGTTGCCTCATCTTTCTCTACCAACACTGTTAAACCTGAATAGGTCTATCTCGGGAGACACGCCGCAGAGAAACACACAGCACGGTATCGATGCAAGCCGCAAGAGGTTTATTTGGGGACCGGCTCCGGGACCATCCTTACACGCAGGGAAGGAAAGGCCCTGAAGGAAAAAATAGCACAGCTTATATACATGATTAGGCGGGTTAATGGCCAGAGGATACATTTTAGATTTATAGGGTGGTTAGCTTTGAAGTGATTTCTAACTTCTTTAACATTATCTTAGTTTACCACCTGTTCCTGAGAATGGGAGGGTTTTTAACAAGAACCAGGTGTCTTGTTGACCTTCGTGACCAGGCCTATTATCTCCTCATTCATAGGCCTTGTGGTCTTTGCTCTGCAACTCCTGCATTTTGGACTTTTAGATCTTACAACACCACCACTACCACCTCCTCCTCTCTGGCTTCTTTATTGCTAGGGGTTCAGATCAGAGTTCACCATTGTGCTACATGCCTTTTAGGATCCTCTAAATTAATCTGATGTATTTGAAAATTGAGGTCATTTTTCCCAAAATATATAGTAATTTTAATGATACATTTATATTAAGGACAAAAATAAGATGTAGTTAAATTTTGTAGTGGTAAAAAATAATTTACTTAGGGTTGCAAATATACTCACTGTTTTTAAATGTGTTAAAGAGATATGTTTCATTTCTAATTGAACTAATCTGGTCTTTCTCTTGAATCACACATGTGCACATACACACACACACATACACACACACATACACACACACACACACACACAACACACACAAGGTGTAGAGAAATGGGGAAAGAAATACTTAACCCGATTCATTAAGTTCAGTTAATCCTTACACACTGAGTCTTTTTTCACGGACACAGCCCCTTTTGGATTTGTGTTGCCTTGTGTAAGAGAGGAGGATATTTGATTTATAGTGGCAATAAGGAAATCTTTTTGTCCCTGAAGTCCGTCTTGAGGACTGCTCTCTCTGGCCCTCTGCCTTGAGTCGGCACCAAGTTCACAACTCCACCTGCCTCTTACTGCTACTGCTGATACTGATTTGTTTCCATCATCCAGGACAATTGAGGATATGCCATGTCTCTCCTAGAGTCTCCTTGTCTTAAGTATTTCCAAGAGAAGATATAGTTTCCTCCTCTCTAATTTTCTTCCTTTTAGTATTTAACCTCGCTGTTTCTAAAGTCTTCCCTATTTCCTCTGAGAAGAAAGAAAATGACCCCACAACTCCATCTCTTCAATCCTTTTATTTTCTCCCTGCTATTCCTCAGTCAGAAGTTTTTGCTTCTACTGTCCACCCTGGGCTTCCCAGTGTAAAATCACAGGACAAATTCAAAATTTCAGGTATATAAAGTTTTTGCAAAAATGTTTGAGAGAATTGATTTCATTGTTTCCATTTCTTTCTTGTACTCAAATCTCCTCTAACTAAGGGAGCAAATATTGTAGGGGAAAATGTAGCCATTCAGCTGGGACAATCAGTTAAGCAGAACTTCTGCAGCACTCATTATGTAGAATTCCTGAGTCTCCTTATCATTCCCCAGGCTTTGTTAATTTGTATTCATTCCATAACAAAAGGGCTGTTGGAAGACAGCTTGGGGCTTTATTCCTCCAAGGTTGTTCTCCTTGCTGGAACTCATCCCTGAGTGCCTCTGTTGCCTTCGATGACCCCAGACATTACATCGGAATTACACCGACAAGATATGATTTTTTAAAATATGTCACCTTTCAGTTTCCTTTTTCATCGTAGTAAAAATGGAGCCCAAATCATCCATTTCCTCCACTAGTAATTGTATGCTTGCCTCTGGGTGTGATGCTTTCCAGTACTATGAACCATTGCTGGATGACAACTGATACAGCTACAAAGCACATGTTCCAAATGAGGAGTTTTCAAGATAATGCAAAGACAACAAGAGAGATAAAGACAAAGACCCTACAGGAAATCAAAGCCCATCACACCTGCAGCTACACAAACATTACACAGCACCTAAGTCTTGGCCACGTATACATAGAACCTCATTCTAAAGGTGTATTTACCTCAGTTTCTATTTTCTTTCTTCCAGCTCTGAATACTAAATTTCTGAGGACAAACATCGCTGCATATCTCTATCTCTGGTGAGTGGTATCACATGTCAGGAATACAGCATGTGCCGAGAATACTGTATGAGAGGAACAAATGGCTACTTTTTGTCCACTGGACCAACATCAGCATAGTAATTTAAAGAGCAAAGGTTTTCCCCATAATTTGGGAGATTTACTCAAAATATTTCTGGCCCACAACAGTTCCCTGTGTTGCCAACAGAGACTTAAGACTAGCAGCTGGAAAGGAGCAATTCCCAGCCACCCAGCACCACCACCACAGCCAGCTCCCTGGAGGGCTGAGGTGGAGACAGTGGAGCAAAAGTCTAGGCAGGTTAGAGATCCCTCCCAGGAGCGGGCTTTGGATTCATCATACATTTTAAACAACTTCTGTCATAGTGAGGAAAAAAGAATTGTAAGTGAAAACATAGAGATAAAAACACAAAAGATGCACACAGAACACTTCTGACAGTGGGAGGTTTTGTTCAGTTTACTTCCTCATGTTTGAGTGGAGACATCACATTGGCTTCGGGTGTTAAGTGGCATAAAACTCCAGGGAGCATCTATCTGGAGACTAACCGGCTGCCTCGCAGGCCTGAGCAAGGCACACACATTCCTGAGCCTGCACATCACTGTGGTGACATGCATTAAGCAAGTTACTAGGATCTCTCAAAACTCATTTTAGCTTTTGTTCATATTCAGAAAGTTTTACAGAGTTTTTATGGCCTATTCTCTTATACTTTTTCCTTATCTGAGAAAAAGATCAAACTAAGAAAAAGTTCAAAGAAGCAACCAAACTCTCTATTACTTCACTAATTACAGGGAATCACTGATAATACCATAATGTCTTTCATTCTGTATGAAATCATGAATATGGATTTGTTCAATATTGCCAAATTTGGAATTATATTTTACATTCATAAATAAATATATCCTTATGTGTGACAATCATTTTTTTTCTGAGTCCTTAAAATTATATCATAAGCATTCCTCCACATTCTAAGGAAAATTTCATTTTTAGTGATCATACTACCCTACTGCATATTTATATCACAATTCAAAATATATTAGTATATTCTTGTGGAAAATTATAAATTTTCCATTTGTTCGGTTCTATAAATTAGGAGAAGCAGCAGTACTTACTAGAGCCTTCAGGCTTATTGTAAAGAAAAATGTCAAAGTTGAACATCAGTGGAAAATTTGTGAGGCAGGAATCTCCATTCTACATTTTCTCCAAGAGTAGCCACCATCTACCTGTGGCTTTTGAGCTCTTGATCCACGGTCTATGTAACTGTCATCATTGCTCAACATGTTTCTTTTTATCTTATTGAATATTAATAAATTAAATAGCAGCATGCAGCCAATAATCACCTGATCAGTTAAAACAGAACCTGAGTCACTCAGAGCACTGCTTTCTGGGAAGATTTGCTTTTATGCAGGAATACTCCCATCTTGTGGTCTGAGACAATATTGCCTCTAAAACTATTTGAAGACAAATTCTCTAAACTACAATACCCATTTGATTTTGTAACTTCATGTTGTTCATGGATCATAAAACCTCAAGAAGTAATTTATATAAAGTATCTGTGTGGTTAAATGTTAGTATTGTTAAAATGCAACCAGTGTCCAGGGCAAATGAATTGTCAGGAGGTAGTAAATGACTGAAGAAATGTTAAGAATGATTATGCTGGCTTTACCATTTGGGATAGCATGGGCCTTCTGTTGACTCTTTATTCAACAGTGTCTACTGGTGTTACATTGCGCTCCTCTTTCTTTGCTTTGCTGTACAAATTAAAGTGTTTTTCTTATCTCTTGCCCTCATAGCTTTTCTTCTTCTTCACACATGCCTACTAACATTGCTTGCTCTATAGATCCACTCAGCATTTTTTGTTGCAGAGTTCAACTATATATTCTGTTGATGTACTTGTTCCACAGACTCAATGCCTGGTCAATCCTCCTGTACCCCAAATCTAGAAAAAAACTCTCAAAGTTGGCTTGAGAGATAAATAGACATATATCACCAAACACAAACACACTATACTATAATCTCTCTCTCTCTCTCTCTCTCTCTCTCCATCTATATCAACATCTATATATACATAAGTATAACATAAACATGAATATCACTAGTTATTCTTGGAAAGGTAAAAGAAATCTATCTCTTACGCCAACTAACTTGTGACTAATCAAGAAATAGTAGTAGAAAACAAATGAAGACAAAAACATCAGCTTTGTTATTGATGGAACAGTTTGAGAAGGTGGATTGATGATGCAGAAATGATGGAAATTCCAATATTGACTTTTCTACCAGCTCACAAGTTTTTCCCAAACACCCTGAGCCTCTCCTGGGGACAAGTCCCTGGAATAATGACAAGACAAATAGACAAACCAGAGGGCCATGTTGCGAATGGCCAGTGCCAGAGAGAAAATTTGAGAGAACATGTAGAGAGTAGGAGAGAAAGAATCACAACAATGAGCAGGGTGGAAAACTCACATTCCCTAGACATGAAAGTGTTATACTTTAGTAGAAAGAATGCAAGATGAAATAGAGTTTTTGGTGCAGATTCCTCTTCATAGGAATTGGAAGAGAAAAATATTTACATACAGAGAAACAAATAAGTGAAATTCTAGGGTTCTGTCAGCCAACTTTTCAGTTGTTTCACAGAGTAAATCAACCTGAACATAACAGCTACCAGAAAGAGAAAAACATGTTTGTTCACTTTTGTATAATTCTGCACATTGTTGGTCGTCTTTCCCAACCATAAAGGATCATAGATTATTCATGGTAATAAATGACTCTACAAAGAAAATAACAAGCACAGTAAACATATTCTTTACAAATACTGCCTTCAGTGCATTTGGGAGACTGTAAACTCAAAAAACTTTAAGAAACTTTTCATTCAGGGCCGGGGAGTTAGCTCAGTGGTTCCGGCGCCTGTCTTGCAAGCGCAAGGGCCCGGGTTCAATCCCCGGTAACCACATAACAATACTGGGACCCACACCCAGCAGCAACCAGTACCACATACCACAGTGCCGGGCATGGTGGCTCACGCCTGTCATCCCAGCACTCGGGAGGCAGAGGCAGGAGGATTGTGATGTGAGTTTGAGGCTGAGCTGAGGGCCAGCCTGAACCACAAAGCGAGACCCTGTCTCAAAAAACTTAAAAAAAAAAAAAAGAAAAAAGAAACTTTTCATTCAAAGAAACCATTATATTGTAAAATTGTTAGATGGTCAGGTGGTTACAGTATTAAAAAATCAATAAATACATAACTACATTGTAACCATAATTGTGACTAAGTGTACATATGAAGTTATGTTTTACCTTTTAGTATGTGAAGATTTATTAGGGAAGTGTTTATAATCATTCTTAGATATAATGATGATAAAAATGTTTTACATGTGTTAATCTGACAGTTAAATTGTCCTTAGTATCAAATATTCTTGGGGACATGAAATAATTAATCTAAGAACACCTCAACACCTTAGATTAATTGGTACATTACTCCAGGACTTGATGTTATGGGGAATAACTGACATCTATATGAACTGTGAGAATCCATATTTTCCAGGGTAAAAAGATGCCAAGAAATTAGTTTAGATTCTCTCTGGTTCTTTCTATAGATGCTAATTCCAGCAATTCCCAGAAACCGAGTTTTCTGTTAACAGAGTAGGTGTGGAACTTGAGAAATTAACCAGGAAAATAATAGAGTAATACTGTTATGTATCTTTACTGGTGGCATTCAAAGCAGTTTCAGATATTTCTCTTCCTACCCCTCCATTTCTGCTTCCTTTTCCTCCTCTTCTACCTCCTTTTTCTTCTCTGCTTCTTCTCCTCCTTCTCTTTCTTCTTATTTTCTTTCTCTTCCTCCTCCTCCTTCTTCCTCCTCCTCCCCTTCTTCTTCTTCTCCTTCTTCTTCTTCTTCTTCTTCTTCTTCTTCTTCTTCTTCTTCTTCTTCTTCTTCTTCTTCTTCTTCTTCTTCTTCCTCCTCCTCCTCCTCCTCCTCCTCTTCCTCCTCCTTCCTTCCTTCCTTTCTTTCTTTCTTCTTCTGATCCTTTATCCTTCCCTATCCTCCTCCTCTACCCACCTTGTTTGTTATGGACTAATATTTGTGTCCATTGAGAACTCATAGTTAACTCCATAATACCCACTATGACAGTTAGGATCTGTGCCCTTATAAAAGGAACCTGAATGGTGCTCATGTTTGCTGTTTGTAATGTGAAGATACTAAAATAGCAGTTTAAAATTGACAACAACATCTTCACCAGCAAGAGTGAGAAATTAATACCTATAATTTACAAACCATACCATCTGTGGTACTTTGTTACAGTAGCCTGAACAGACTGTCCCATCCATTTTATCTTATCATTTATTAATTTTCTCAGGTGTATAATGAAACATCCCTTCTCAGTATGGAGACATAACAGAGAAGAGACAATGTTCCCTGTATGTTAGAGTGCTACTTAGTGTAAACACTCAAACTCTCTCCATAGTCTATTTCCTATAGCTACATGTTATCCATCACCAGTGGTCACAGGACATGCCAAAAGCAGAAATATTTCTACTGATTTTCCCTATATCCATGAATTGTTGCCTTACTTTCTGTAATTGTTCTATCATTTTCCAACACCCAGAGGTATGAATGCAACAATGGTAACTGGTACATGAGCTAAGCTGACAGTTGGTGGCACTGCTTCTCAACCAATATTCCTGATGCATAAGAACAGGAAAATGTACGTCTTTGTGGCCACAAGAGGTGTGTAAGCACTGAAGACATGAGAGTTGCTATGAAAAATATTTCCAACCTCTTAAGAGTAGTAGAATGGGTCTTAGAATTTGTATGCTTAATTAATATTCCAAATAATTCCAATTCACACAGTTGAGGTATTTTACAGGAGCAAAGACATGAGGGAAGGGGCTTTAAACTTGAGGACAATTTGAGATAAAAGTTTTCTTTAGGGGATTTTTTTTTCTGATATGAGATGTTTATGAGAAGTATTCAGTGATAATTATATTTATATTAGCTTCTGTCTGAATTTCTAATAGTGTTTAAGACGTCTATATATGTATGTTAGTGCATAAAGAGTTACATCTACTCATTATTAGAATAATCTCAAATTTTTGTTAATTATTTTGCAATTCCTGAGTGAGATCAAAATGAATCTATTAATTCCACCAAACCAATGAATGACTGGGATTTGTGACACAGGAAGTTTGTTTCCAACATTATATCAGTGATACTGTCAATCTCATTGAAAACTGAATTTTCCAGGAACACCCATCTAGACTCTACAATTAACATTTTACTCTCTTTATTTACCAACTCTCTCTACAACCATCCATCCTTTTATTATCCATTAGTCTATTTTATGTTTCAAAATAATTGTCTCTTTCCATAGAAATACTTCACAATTCATCCACTAACTAGAGTTCATGGTTTGTTTACTATTTGAACATAAGTTTTATATACAGTACAATGCACACACCCTTCTTCTATAAATGTCCTGTATTGGATTTCTAGGTCACAAAAAGCTAGAAATTAATATAAAATACTTACACCATGGAAACTAGTTTGTACTCTTAACAACAATATATTTGAATTTCAGTTGCTCTGTGTCCTCACTAATACTTAGCAATGACAATGCTAAGAGACTGACAGTGTTTTGATATTGCCAATAATGTGAATGTAGTAATACTGGGGATTTAACTAAACTAGTCATCGGCTATTCTTTGAATTAATTTTGCATTTTTCTTTGAGTAATCAAAATCATTTGTAAATAACTTCTCATATATTTTTCTTATATATTCTTATGTATAGAATTAGTAAGAGATGTGTGAAAGTGAAAGAAAAATGATCCCATCCTGTGCTTAATGAGCTTCTTAACATCTACAATATGGAGGAACTAAATATTAAGCCCCTGTGACTAAACAGGACTCAAGATACTGCAAGATTTGTGTACAGATGGTAATTTCCACGAGTCAGTGGACAGGGACTTCTGTAAGTCAGAGGTTGAAAAGTGGGTGTTACTCAAGGTATAGAACAAAATGAGGACTGAGTTTGCCTTCTGCAGGAAAACAGGCAGAATGAGGTTCTAACCTCAGAAAAAGCAGAAAATACAAAAACAGAGATGAAAAAAATCCTGAAAAATTCATGTAAAAACATATACAACACTTAATTAGGTGTTCAAGATGTAGCATCACCACTTTTTCCCATGCCAAGATACGTTGATCCTTTCTCTTGCTTTTACAGTTACATTATTTATCATTTCCAATCTGCACTACAAAACACAATCAAATTCTTAGTCTACTAATAAGATATAAAAGGCTTGCCCTATGTGAACAAGTAAGTGCGTGCCAAAGCCTCGCATATGTCTTCTGTTATTTTGGACTCGGAAGCACCATGGACAGCTCTCGCACGTGTAAAGGCAGCCTTCTCAGAGAAGTACAGTTCCATCTCCGTTCTTTTGAAACTGATCTGGGCTATTTTCTCCACCAGTTAACACTATATGTTTTTCTTTGGAAGTTTCTATGATAAGGTACAAGAGAAAAACTTCGCAAGCATTCAACACACCTAAGTTTATGATCTGGCTCTTGAACAAGTTAATTAGACTTCTCAAATCTCAGCTTTCTTTTTCATCCATAAATCTGTGATAATAATATAGAGCCCATCTCATAGAGATTTTAAGAGTTACACAAGACAATACAAAGTGTCCTTAGTCCATTTTCAGTTGCTATAACAATATCCAAAACTGGGTAGTTTTTGAAGAAAAGATGTTTCTTCAATCCATCCTTTCAGGGGTGGTAAAGCCTAAAAGGCCTAAAAGGTTAGTTAGTGCTAAGATCTTCTCAGCTTCTGGGGAAGGTATCGTGCTGCTTCAACTCATAACAGAAGATGGTAAATTCCGTGTTCAAGTGGAAGAGAACAAACACAAGGGGTACACTTGCTTTACAGTAATCAGTTCTCATATCTAAACCAGTCTGGTGAGAACAAGGACTCATCAAAAGGAATTATTACTTTCTGCAGCCTCTGCCCCCATGAACTAAACACCTTTCCTTAGTACTCACTTCCTCCATTGTTCACTGAGAAATGGAGCCTCACCATGAGCTTTGGTCAGGACAGTCATGTTCAAACAACAGCATGTGCCCAGCATAGTCTTTAGGTCCTTGTAAGTACTCAGTTGGCATTACTTTGTATCTGATATTTCCTTAGGTTGCTTTTCCCAATAAGCCTAGAGACACCACCCACACTACTATATTTTTAGATCACAAGTATTAAATATGTAAGCACATGCAGCAAGAAAACAGGAGCTATATTCAAATGCAATAATTTTCTGATTTGTGTTTTTTATATCTCACATTGTGGTTCAATCAGTACTATATAAGTTTCCATGATTTATTTTTTAAAACTTAATTCTTTATTGGTACATTTTATATACACATCACGCTCAAACTCAACATTAGGCATGAGTTCTTTTTAAAGTAATAGTCTGTTCATTCTTTGGAGTCTTTTAATATGAAGTAAATAGGGAGCTCTCATTTGTCTTATTTTGACCCTAATACAGGCTCAAACTTCATACCTGGAAGGAACACTGTGTATGAAATATTTGGATGAGGCAGGGAACCCCACAGTCATATGATTATGGTGATACAGCTCAAGAGAGTTGGTCTGACTGCAGTGACTTCTGGCTAAGGACAGCGTGCAGTGTGACATGGGTTCATAGGCCCAAGTGCCACTGTGAACATTGTTAAACATATTAAAATCCTTCTGCTTCCTGGAGTACTCTGAGCTACTCTTGGATAAAAACATACTAAAAATTACCTAACCTCCATCATCTGGTCAGCACACTTCCTGAATTGTTGAAGAATTTCATGTTGAAATGAAAATAAATCCAGGGGGGTTCATGCATCAAGCATTTCTAGAACCTTTCATACCTTAGAGTAAATTTATTAATTAGATGAATTTCTTCCTGATGATAAATGCTCATGCTTAGCGGAGAATGAAGGAAGGAAAGGAAACTTCCCTAAATGTGTGACAAATCAAAGACAAGATTAAAAACTGTATTGATGTGAGCATAGTAAATATTAGGTATAGTGTATGGAAGGGGTGATAGGGTAGAACTGGGAAGCAGAAAGCATCAGTTTCAGTTTCATTCTAGTGTTTGATATCTGTGTTGGTTTGGCAAGTCTTCACATTCTTGTAACATATGTTCTTTATAAAACAGGGTATTTATTTCTATTCAAAATAACATTTACAACGTCACTGAGAATTAATTGTGATAATATACATAAAAGCCCTTTGGATACAAAATAAAAATCAGCTAAAATAAATTATGTTATTCTCCTTGCAAATTTGTCCAATACATACCCACAGAGAGGAAATTTCTATAGAAAAAGAGCATAGATAAGATATATAAGAGTCTGAGATGTATCCTGTGCCTGCTTCCTACCTGGCAATGCAAGGTCCTGAGTTCAACCCCTAGTATTGGGAAAAAAATCTATAAAGTAATAATTTTTGAAAATTTTTACTTTAATGTAATATAAGTGGATAATGATAAAAATAAAAGCTGTTCTAAGAAAAATAATTTTTTCACAGTAAAATTAATGGAGAACTACCATAATAAATATATGGTGTATTGTGATCATGAGTGTATATGTTTTCATTTGATGTTCTCAGTCCCTCTAAGTTCACTTCTTGATACTATATCTTTTTTACATAAAACATTGTAAGTATTGACAGGTAACTCACATAATGTAGAATTTTTAATAATTTCTTCTCTTTTTCACAATACTTATTATTCTTTTTGGTGCTTATTTTCATGTTTGGGTCCTCATATCAGAGAGACAATGTTATATTTTCACATAAGTATTCAATTTATTTTACTTACAAATATGTCCTCAAGGTGCATTCATTTACCTAGATTTATTTATCAGATTATCTATCTTTATAATCATATAAGATACATTTAGGATAATATAAAAGGTACTCCGTTATCTAAACACATCTTTTTATCCATTTATCTGTTGATGGGCATTTGATTGTTTCCAAGAGTTATCTATTACAAATTATGCTATTGTAAACATAAGTATGCAAATATCATTGTGGACTGATGCCCTTAATTCTTTTGGAAAGATACTCAGAAAACAAATACCAGGATCAAATGCAACCTGTAATACTAGTTTTTCTGAGAAATCTCTACACTGATTTCCACAGCAGTTACACCTGTCTACATTCCCACCAATAGTAGAGAAGTTATTCCTTTTTCCTCACAGCCCCAGCAGCATTTATTACTGGTTGATTTCTTGATAGCTGCCATTATTTCTGGAATGAGATGAAATCTCAATGTTGTTTTAAGTTGGATCTCTCAAATGACCAGTGATTTTTGCATATTTTTTCACATATTTATTTACTGTCTCACTAAAGTAATAATTAAATTTATACCTAGTGTTTAGCTCTTAAGATTACATTTTTATTTCACAACATTGGTCATATTTCATCTGTACAAAAATACTACAATTTAAACAGCATCAGCATTTCCATGCTCATTTTACAGATGGGGTCATAAAGTTGACATATGGGAGTCATACTCCACAGACTTTTTTTTCCCTCTATATGCCACAGTTGGCCCAATAGCATGAGCAATTTAAAAAACTAACGTTCAAGACTAAATGAAAAGATAAAAAGTACTTTTAAATGTTTGGGCAAAAATAAAAATGATGATTATTTTTTGTTTTTGTTAATTGCAGCTTCCAGAGCAGTGTGGATATAAGTTGAAATGTGCAGTTCTCTTACTTAATGTGCTCTGAGCTCCCTGCTAGGAAGACCTGTGTTTAAACAAGCAGCATGTGATATTTAAAATACCAAATCAGTGAAGAAATATAAAGAAAGCTGTAGATTCCCTGGAAGCCTTAGGGCACACAAACCTGACACATGCTCCTATCTGAAACAGTACCATGTAAAAACAATGAGATAAGTAAGATTCTATTGTAAGACCAGTCAGGTTCAAAAAATGCAGCTCAAGTCTGACTAACCGAGTTTTTGGAATTTTGTTACTTTACTGTCAACTGGTGGGCATATCAAAGAAAATTACAGCATTTCTGTAAAATCTCTTCATTTTTGTGGATAAAGTGCAGATACAAAGTGGGGACAGTGAGTAAAGTAACTTGGCTACTTGTTGAAAGATATGGTCTAGAAAGTATTAATAGATTACGGCTGTGAGTGATAAGGTTTTCAGTGGATCCCTATGAAGTCCTCCCCCAATCTGCCCTTTTTATGTGTGAATTATTTGTCCTTTTTCAGGACCAATCTGTGCTTTCCATATAGTTCTACTTTCACTTTCCATCTTGACGTTCTGCAAACTTTCCCACCTAATTAGCTTGGCATCTGCCGATTGATTCTCTCTTGATAAGGATTTTATCTTTTTCAGATGGGTAACCTATTAATAGATACAATCTTCATTCTTAATAAATGGGACCTCCAATCCTATCTTTTTGAGGAATCTCCAAACTGCTCTCCACAGGGGTTGTACTAGTATACAGTCCCACCAACAGTGGAGAAGGGTTCCTTCTCCGCAGCCTCGCCAACATTTGCTGCTGGCTGATTCTGAAATGGCAGCCATTCTATGTGGAGCGAAATGAAATCTTATTGTTGTTTTCATCTGCATCTCTCAAATGACTGATGATGTTGAGCATTTCTTCATATGCTTCTTAGCTGCTCTTACTTCTTCCTGTGAAAAATATCTATTCATTTTAGATGCCCATTTTTGAATTGGGTCTTTAAATTTGGGTGGACTGAGTTTTTTGAGCTCTTTATTCATTCTATATAGTAACCCTTTGTCTGAGGAACAGCTGGTAAAGACTTTTTTCCCACATGGTTGGTTGACGTTTTGCTGTGTTGGTGGTTTCCTTTCCTGTGCAGAAGATTTTTAAAAGAATGAGGTCTCATTTGTTGATTTCTTCAGCCAATTCCTGTGCTATAGAGGTTTTGTTCAAGAAGTCTTTCCCTAAGCCAGTGTCTTCAAGAGTTTTACCTAACCTGTTTTGCAACAGGTTTAGAGTGTCTGTTGTAATATTTAGGTCTCTTATTCCCTTTGATTTTAGCTTAGTGCATGGTGAAAGAGTCAGATCTAGTTTTAGCCTTTGGCAAGTTAAAGCCGTTTTTCCAGCACCATTTGTTAAAGAGTCTACCTTTCCTCCATTGAGGATTTTTGGCTCCTTTGTCAAAGATGAGGTAGCTCAGTGTATCTGGAGTAGTTTCTGGATCTTCCAGTCTACTCCATTCATCCTCAGGTCTGTTACTTTGCCAGTACCATGCAGCTTTATCACAGTGGCTTTATAGTATAGTTTCAGGTTTGGAGTTGTAATACCCCCACCATGTTCCTGTTGCTTAGAACTGCTTTTGCTATTCTAGGTCTTTTGTGGTTCCAGATGAAAGTTTGGATTTTTTTTCTCTAGATCTGTGAAATATGCTGTTGGGATTTCAATTGGGATTGTGTTGAATCTGTATAGTAGTTTTGGGAGTATAGCCATTTTGATGATATTGGTTTTTCCTACCCAGGAGCAAGGTATGTCTTTCCATTTTTTGATGTTATCTTCTCTCTCCCTTTTCAGAGTGCTATAGTTTTCAGAGTAGAGGTCTTTCACCTCCTTGGTTAGATTGATTCCTAGCCCATTTGACCTGGCCATCACCCTGCTAGGTATATATACAAAAGAATTAAAAGACTCATATCATAGTGACATATGAGCACCCATGTTTGTAGCAGCTCAGTTTGTTATTGCTACATCTTGGAAGCCACCTAAGTGTTCGTCAGCTGGAGACTGGATAAAAAAAGCTGTGGTTCTTCTACAGAATGGAGTATTACTCTGCCATAAAAATGAGAAGTTTGAATCATTTATACTTAAGTGGACATACCTTGAGGATATCCTCATAAGTGAAATAAATAGGTCACAGATAGGTAAATATCATATCTTTTCTCTGGTATGAGAAAATAAAGATGTAAATGAGTCCTAGAATTGTATGTTATGTATTGTAAAATATAAAATACTCAAAGTAAAATAGGGTGAAGGGGGGAAAATAATGAGATTATAACAAAAAAGAAAGGAAACAAGTTTTATGTATATAAGGGGGTAGGAGGGTGGGTAGGACTATGGGAAAAAATGAGAATTAAGTTGTGTCTTATACTGGTACAAATCCCCATTAGGAGTGCAATCATGATGCGTATATGTAATGTACCAATAAAGATTTCAATTAAAAAAATTTCCACACACTGAGAACTAATCTTGTAGAAAACTCAGATTAAGCAATAATATTTACCATTGTTGAGCAATTACAAACCAGCCAGCAGTACTTTTCATGAACAATACTGTAGTAGTCCTGAGAGAAATGCTAAGAAGCACAAACAATAGAAGAAACCAAAAGAGTTATGGCAATGACATCAGAAGGAGTATGGAAACTATAATTCAGGTTGAAAATAGAGTGCAGATAAAAAACAACAGTTTATCTAGCAAGAATGCTGTCAAAGTGAAGTCAACAAAGGGAAAGGGGAATTAGGGGTGCAGGGGAAAACAAACATGGGAAACATTCTGATAGCAAAACAAAAAATGGAAACAAAGCTTATGAATATAGGGGGTGGGGCATAGGGAGGGCAGGGGAATGGGAAAAATGACAATCAAGATACATCATCCATAGGTAAAAATTATCAGTGATGAATGTGATTGAGAGTTCTACTTGAAATGCACCAAGAAACTCACTAAAGGGGAAAAATCCAAAGTGAAGTCCTTACTGGAGAGATTAAATCAACTTAACATAAATATCTGAAATCCCATCTTTGAGAAGTGAAAAAGCTGAAAGTAGCTAATATTTAAGAGAAAATGGGTTTTGTGTCTTCATAATTAAAAGATTTTAAATGGGAAAAGGATACTGTTTATTCACTTTTTAAAATATTATGGACAAAGAACTGGAAATTAAAGCAAGGTATGTTTTAATTCAATGTGTTTGAAAATAAATCTCAAGTGAAATGCTCCGTTCCATTAATTCACATGCTTTGTAATCAGTAGCTGGACGAACACTTAGCTGACCATCTAGGTAAGAGTGACACATCCATCAAGAGTAAAATTTTGGATAGTCTGAAGAATGGAACAAGTTCATTATTTCCCAAAGCCTATGGTTAAGGTTGATCTCCATCTACAAAATAGCACTGCATCATATCATGATAATTCTTATTTTATTTTTTTCCACCTTCATTTCAGCCTTAAGCAGCCACAAATCTACTCTTTGCCTCTATAGATTTAGCAACAGTGTTGATTTCCTATGAATGGAATTGTGTAGTCTATGGTGCTTTGTGACTAACTTCCTTCACTTAGCCTAATTTAAAGTTTTTAGAAATCAGCTATATTGTATAAATCAAGACTCTGATGCTTTTCCCCACTGAATAAAAAAGCTATTGCATGAGCATAATACATTTTATTTAACCACTCATCAATTGGTGGACATTGGGAATTATTTTCTTCTTTCACCACTATGAATAATACTACAACTGACATTGTACACATTTCTAGGCATATGTTTTCATTTTTCTTAGGTGACAAGGTCAAGTAGTAGCACTATTTTTAGTCATTTGGATACCACAGATTGCTGTCAAATGTGGCTACACTAATTTATATTCTCAACAGTAATACGTGAGTACTCTAATTTCTCTCAACCTTGCTTGCAATTAGCTCCTCTAGTGGGTGTAAAGTTGTATTCCATTGTGGTTTGAGTTTCACTTTCCTAAAGGTTAGTGATATTGGGCATCTTTTTATCTGCTGCTTTGGCCATTTGTGTAATCTTTTTTTTGAAATATCTATTCAAATATTTTATCCATTTTTTTTCCAGTGGTAGGAATTAAACTGAGGATCTCGCACATGATAGGTAAGTTCTCTACATTCTCAGCCCCTATGTGTTTTTAAACATTTTTTTAAAAAATGTCCTTTGATTTATAAAGTTGTTAATTTTGATGACTTTCAATTTGTTTATGATTTTTGTCTTTTGTGGCTAATTTCTTTTATGGCATATATGTGTAAAATTATTGCCAATTAAATTACAAAGCTTTACTCTTACATTTTTTTCTGAGAGTTTTATCATTGTTGAATTTAGGTCAATAATAATTTTTAATTTAATTTCTATATATGGTATGAAATAGGAATATAGAAATGTTCTAAAATAAAAAGATAATTAAAGAAATTTTGCTTAAAATAGAATTATGTAAGAAAATGTGGATAATTTTTAGCAAATGTGAGTAATATAAGCACATGCAATGATACTAAATACTGTGAAGTGATACATGGATAATTGAACTAGTGATCTCTGAGGTTTCTTCTCACTCTGAGTAATATTAAATTAAACTCTGAATGTTCCAGAGTAATAAATTAAATTATTTGTCCAGAAATTTTCATTTTGAAAATTTTCAAATTCCCAAGTGGGATTTACAGGAATATATAATGAATTTTCAAATTATCTCACCTCTATATACCAATAATTAATGTTTTTTTATTTTTCACACAGTTTTCTGTATTGTAAAATATTTGTCCTCACCTAAAATAGAGGTCTGGGCTTTTCTGGGCCCCTAAGAGGTAACCTCATAACCCCAGAATTTCCTTAAGGATGGAAATGTATCACATTCAGGTGAGCCCCCAAAATCTGATAATTTATGCTAAATAGATGATTTCATATATGAACTGTCCAAGGAGGAAGAGAACCAATGCTTTGGGTCATATAGTATCAGTCTTACTTTGGAGGAAGAGGATATTAGATAGGCATTGAATTGTGTGCATAAAGGAAATTTCAAAAATTCCAGACCTAGAGGCTTGGTTGAACTTCTCTGGTCAACCACACTTTGTGCATATTTTCACATTAATGACAGGAATGTAATTCTCCCTAAGGATGATGGGAGTTTTGCTGTTGGAATCTTTCTGGATCACTGCCCCGTAAATCATCTTTGGTTTACTTCAGTCCTAGTTTTCCAGAGAAACAGAAGCAGAACCAATGGAAGGGGACAAAGAGGAAATGAGAGGGGGAGAAAGAGAGGGACACAGTGAAAAAGTTTATTATAGGAAATGGCTCACATTATTTAAAAAAACAAGATGTCCCATAATCTTCCAACTGCAAACTGGAAAAGTAGGAAGAAAAATGTTGCAATTCAGTCTGTGTCTAAAGCTCTAGGACACAAGGTAGTTGTAACATACCTTTCAGTTCCAAATCTTAAGTCTGAGAATTGTTGATGCTGCTGGTTTAAATGCTGGATTCCTAAGTCTTTAGAACCTATACCTCTAGTGTCAGAGGCTGGAGAAGATGGATCCCTCAATTCAAGAAGAAAACTCAGTCACCCATTGCTTTTGTCCCTCTTACAATCAGCCCAACATGGAATGAATGATGCACACTCAAATTGGTATACGTGACCTTTTTTAGTCTGCTTATTCTACTCAAATGTTAATCTCTTCAGAAACACCCTATCATAGCCTCTTTCCCAACACTGCTGAGACAAAATGCCTACCACCTGCAAATTAAAAGAAGATAGGTTCATTTGAATCCTAATTTCAGAGGTCTCAGTCCAAAGCAGAAATGGCATGGCAGAGGGAAGCTCTTTGAACTGTGAGAAGAACTAGAAGAGGTAGCTAAGAGAGGAGGCAAGAACTAGGGGCATGACCAGGTCACAACCCCAGAGACCGACCCCCTCTGTCCAGACCTTACCTGCTAAGATAAAATTCAGCTATGAACTCATTAACGATGAATATAGGGCTCCCACTTTCCAAAAGCCCCATCTCTCAACACACAAAATTTTGGGGTCATTCTATATTTAAACCATAACAAACTCTTACAGACACATTGAGAAATAATGCTTTTACCAACTATTTGAGTATCCCCTATCCCAGTCAAGAGGCTATATAAAATTAATCATCACAGACAAGTTCTAATTTGTATCCTTTTGCAATAATAAAGCTGTAAGCATAAATTTATAGCTTTCCCAACTTCAATGAATCCTTCCCAGTGAGTTGTCAAACTTGAGGGTCATTTGGAGAAACTAAATTTGAAATCAATATCTAAAGTGAGAGGAGACTTGTGAGGACTATTCTCTCTGATTTAGCAGTTTTTCTAATTCCAGATATTATGAAAATATATCTTGACCATCCTGACACTTTTTGAATTTCAATGCTCATCTTCTGTTACCAAGACAGTGTCCCATTGCCAATAACCAAACAAAGACATTTCACATAGGACCTAAATTCAAATTTCCCCAGTTGTATCATATACATGTTATAGAACTATTTTAATTTATTTTTAAGATGTTAACATATGCTAAAGCTGAAAAGTTTTATCAGATACAAAAAAAAATATTACTGTGCCTTCATTCATTATTGCCTACCCTGTCTGAATTGAGAACCCTCAGAGAAGAGGTATAAGGACAACAGAGATCTAAATTTACTAGTTTGCAGCACAGTTAAGAAGAAGAAAACATTTTAAGAGTAAATCCAGTCAAGCAAGCTGACAGGTGTATTGTAGGTGAAAGGTGGGCAGATTCTAATTAAAGGAAACTACTGAATTGTGTCTGAAGATTTTAAATGAGAAATGTCTCATCCTGTAGTAAAATATTTCTCTTGAATAGCATGTTTTGCTGCAAAGGGCTGAGTTTGGAAGAGTGAAAGTCAAAGGAAGATTTGTTGTTTTAGCTACACAGAGACCTGAGCATTCTCTACAGGAAGAATTCACAAACCGGAATCTGTCTTCCCTCTGTCCCTGTCTTATCTAAAATTTTTGCATCTTTTTAAAATTAATTTTAAGCAACAAAGTTTGCTGAGCCCATTTCATCTGCCCAGCTTTTCCCAAGCACTGGGCTCACAGGTGTAAATACCAAGATAAGGTTTTGCTTCAAACTCATGTTCAAGGATGAAAAAGAAAGAACACTTGTAATTCATTGTGTGCAGGAAAGTAGAGTACTATAGACACCTTTGATTAGGATCTTAATGAGATTTAGGAAAGCCATGCAAGGAAAGTAACCTTTGAGCTAAATCCTAGAAATTAACACTGACCTGAAAAATCTGAGTATGAAGAATAAGAAAGGAAAACAAAACAAAACAAAACAAAAAACAAAAACAAAAAAAACCCTTCCCATCCAGGAAGGACTGATTTGCACACACCCCTGCTATGATGCTATCCATCACCGGGCCTTTCTAGAGGTCACATAGCTGGGACCACCTAATCTTGAACTTTAGCCTCCATAACTTTGAATTAAATAAGCATTTGACTTTATAAAGAACTCAGAGTCAGATTTTGATATTGAAAAACAAAATTAACTCATACAAGGGGCAAACTCTGTTCTTGATGCCTTGTCCCCTCTCTCTGCAATCAGGCATGAAGCACCCACCTTACTGCCTAGAATCTCAGTCAAGTGAACCGATTCCCTGAGGCTGCTTCAGGATACTGCTAAATACATGCTAATCCAAACTGTCTCTCATCACCCCTCATCATATTACATATTTTGCTTCTCCCTTTTTGGAGATAAATGGTTATCTCTAAATTTTAATTTTTCTGAAAGTAGATTCTGATATTGTAGAAGGAGAGACTAAGACTGAGAAATAGGAATCCATTTGCCAAACCCAAACTTTTACTATATGAATGTTTTTTTTACCATTTCTGGATTTCATATTCTCCACTTGTTTGAGGGTATAAACAAGATGGTCTTTAAAAGTTTTTGAGTTCTTATCAATAAAATTCTATATCGGCCTAAGGCAAGTCCCACAGTAGAACTATCAACTTGTTCTTTTGTTGGTAGGAAAAAGGAATCTTTTATCACATTGGTGTTGCTTAATTCACACAACTACATGTACTTGATCATGAAGGCACTTTAATTTGGGGTTTCAAGTGTAACATATATAAATATCATGGCTTTTGGTCTGTGAAAATTAAAAATCAAGAGAAAATAAGTTTATTTCAGGAGAAATTATTTACTTTGACAGATTTGATGTCTGTGCAGTAGTCCTTAAATTCAAGCACCAACTGCAAGCTTTGCTTGAAGCCACATAGTTTCTTTTTCTCTTCTCTTTCTTTCTTTCTTTCTTTCTTTCTTTCTTTCTTTCTTTCTTTCTTTCTCTCTCTTCCTTTCCTTTTTGTTGTTTGTTTTTTGGTACTGCAGATTGAACTTGGGCCTTATGCTTTTGAGGCAGGCACCAGAACCACTGAGCTAAATGCTTGGCCCCATTGCCATATATTTCAATACCAACAAATCACAGTCCAGCTCAGCTCAGCTTATTTCAATTCTACTCCTCTCAAGCACTACTCAGGCCCCAGGTGCTAATTTCTAGGATGCTGTCAGCTAAAGGGATGCTGAAATTTTACCTAATTTCATGTACCTGTGGTTAAGGTCGGTCACAACCAGACTCGATTTATGCCCAACTATGTATCTGCTCTCAAAGCCTGCTGTTCCTGCTGCAGGTGCTCCCTGCTTGCCTCAGAGCAAGACAGCATATTCTGGATCAGGGAAACCATCTGGTGCCTATATGGCTGGAGGCTTCTCAGACACCTTCACTGATCTCCAACTCATGCTGTTATCCCCTCTCTTTGAGAAGGACTAGATTTGGCCACTTTTAATAGACAATATTGGAAGAGAGATAGAAGTCACTTTAAATATTAGGGTTAAAAGAACCTGAGACTCTGTCTTGCCTGCTCTTTTTGGAGGAATTCAGTTTTCAGGAAACAAGCAAAGTTTGGCAGACAACTCCATGGGAAAGAATGGAAGAGAAAAAAGAGTCCTATCACATGAGCTAGTGTTGAAATGGAACATTTCCTACCTTGGCACTGAGATGACCATGACATGGCTGATACCTTGATTCCAGCCTGTATAGACTTTAAGTCTGTTGACCTATCTAAGCCACAGTCTTCTTTTTAATGGGCCTGAATACTCACTAAGTCATTAGTTTGTGTTGTTTTAAGCTGCTAAGTTGACAAATAATTGTGATACAGTGACACATATTAAATCAGCCACTGGCCATTGAAATTCCAGGGCACAAATCAGAAATGCAGACAATATATAGCAGGCAGGGGCAGGAGAATGCAGTCTCTTTTCTCATTCGGTCAGGGTCAGAGGCCAGAGGATCTGTCAGGAATCCAGCACAGATCAATCTCACCAGAAGAGGGTCTCTTCAAGACTCTCCAGCTCAATGCCTCTCATTTTCTCTTTGTTCCAGGGGTGGGTTCTCTTCTCCAAGAAGATCCAGCCAGAACGTGGACACCTTTAAAGTGATTATATAACCCATAGTCAAGTTTTAAACTGTCCACCAAGTTATTGTAACCTATTTGGAATAGATTCTTTATTTTTTATTACTGTGGTTATAGCTTTTCTGTAATAAAAACTGGCACTTATTTTGCTAATCCATCTAATAGTGTTATCTTAAATCTTCTCCACACTCAAAGATTCTTTAAATTTTCAGTTATAGTATTTTACTATCTATGTAGTTTGAACATTTAAATTGAAATGATAGGTATAATTACAATATCTTTTAAATGTACTATGTGACATATAGATATAATCTGATTTTTATTCCCACTAAACCAGTTTTCCAGAAGCATCTCTTAAGTAATATACTTTTTCATTTATCTAGGTTTTTATTATCATACATAGTTTTATAAGCCCTTATTCTTTTGAGGTTGACCTCCCACTTCTTTCCTATTATATATAAACTGTCTCTAGATTCCTGATTGAGCATTACTCTCCTTCTAGTACTGCAAGGTTATGATAAGCTCATCATACACTTTATGCTGAGACATGAATAGGACCCTTGTTATTCCCACTTTTGAAGCTTTCTTGGTTATTTTCAACAGTCTTTAATTTTGTTGAGAACTTATAGTAGAATTGGTTCATCTGAGTGAAAATTTCATTTCTAAGGCAGGTCAAGAATGTCACTTTAGAAGAGCCATAGTATAAGCCTTTCCGTAATGCCACTGTCTTAGAGGCACATACAGTTGGGCTAGGCTGTAAGCCAAGTTCCAAGTATGTGACCTGAATGAACTGCATATCAATTAGTACATTTATAAAGTAAATGACTGGTCAGCTGAAATGTGCCTGATATATTCTGTAATCTAACAAATCCAGAAATATTCCAGGAGACAATTTGGTCTTGATTTTGGCCAGGTCAAAGGTAGAAAGTTAATCTCTGTGCAGTGTGGGAATATTTACTGCAGTTAATGAGAAATGAACTCTGAATACATTATGAAATACACAGGATTTTTATGTATTTATGCAAATTCTACTAATTATCATGAGCAAACAAGAAACTGATGTCCAGGGAAAGGCTAATATTTGTTTATTCTCACTGGTGCATACTAATGATCAAAATAAGATTCACAAATAGGGTTGTGTCTGTCTCCCAAGGTTAATATTGTAATTTGGTAAGTTTTCAAACAGCTTGAATTGTATTATTCTGCTGGCAGTCTTCCAGGAACCCCAGATCAGCTGTACAGTGTCTAGTAATTTCAGACCTCATGGTAGACCACTGGTTTTACAAAGGCTCATTGTGATAGAGGGGAAAAGGATAGAGTCGGCAGCCTTCCTTTATGCTGCAGGGTTTAACTTTATGTGTATTCATACAAATGGACTTAGAGTAAAGGTGATATCTGTCTTTACTGGTATCTAATTTGACACTTTGATAATTTTGCTACTTCTTTCACTTCAGAGAAAAGAATGTGTGTATTTATCAGTGATAAAGGTCAACTAGTCTTGACAAACAGCTTACTGCTTGCTTCAGTCCCTGAAGGACTACTCTGTAGAGGAAGGAGCATATATTTAGTTTGTGGACCAGGGAGGGAATAACTAACAACAAGATACAGAAATTTGAGAAGAAAGTGGATAGCTTAACTCAGGAGTTTCTAATATTGTGAATTGGCTATATTTGAAACCATCTATCCGTACTTCTTTAAGTAAAATTAAGTACTCACTGGGTAATCCTTTGTTAAAAATATAAAAAAGTAATATTGCAAGATTTTTTGGAGATCACAAAGTCACCTTCCATATGAAGAATTGTATGATCCTAATACTATCTGTAGGCTCCTAAATGAATTTTATTGGAACTAATTCTACCACAACTACTGCTAAATTTTGTCAGTACTTCAGACCAAGGTGGAATGTCTGTATCAGAAATATCTGTATCAAAAGATTGGTGAGCAAACCTATAACTCAGCACCTTATTATGAATCTAATGACAGTCACATGTAATATTAAGTAAGACATCCTACTTTTATTAAAATTCATATTATGCATAAACAGGAAGAAAATTCATTAAAATTTCACACTTACATGAAAGAGAATTATTGAATTTGAGGGAGAAATACAGAGTGAGGCAAGGCTGGTGCATTAAACCAGTGGCCCAAAACAGTCAAAGTTGATTTTAAATAAAATTATTTCAGAAATCCTAGGGCTTTTGCAAGACCTAAGAGAAGGGTATTGAAAGATATATTATAAATAAATTTCCCAAGTGATTTAATGTATAATGAACTTGGGAGATCTTTATATTATATGGCATCAAATTTTCCTAAAAGTTTTAAAACTGAAGACAATTTTAATTAGAAAAAGTATAAAGATATATGGTATATTTCACTGTAGAATTTTTATTTAATGTGCATTTCCTATAATGGATGTATAAGATTCAAATAAGTATCTTATCATTCATGAATAGTGATATTGTACAAATTTTCAAAATTATTATTTTCAATCCAAGGATACTTGGCATATCCCAGAACTGAGTGAAAGTTCACATCCCAATGCATTCTTCTTAAGTCTAAATGTACTTAGTAGAAGATAAGTAATAGAAGACATTTTGATAGCACATCTTGTTTGATGAAAATAAAGCACTGTCTCTCCCTTTGTCCTATATGTAGAAGGCAAAAGTGAAACAAATAAGAGATACAATATGACAGAGTTACAATTGAATCAGGTACATAAATGCTAATAAAACCAAGATGTCAAGATAGGACATTTGTGCCAATAAGAATGTAAAGAGGAGACCTATGTAGTCAAAGATCGGACACATAGTAAAGACTGGTGAAAGACTTATTGTTAAAGAAGAGGTTAGTATAGGTTGATTCACTTACAAGAGTATCTATTCAAACATATTACACATGAGTGTATTTAAATTCACTTCACGTGATCGAAGGAAGAGAGTCTCTTAGCTTCGTTCTATACTCTGTGAAGGATTTAGGAACTAGCAATGCTCAAAGTCAAGAGCAAATTAACTTTCCAGACAAGTGTGTTGTATCATCCAAGAAGGAAGGCTCTGGAGACCAATTGCTCAGTTCAGAATCCTGTTATATTAAACTCTATCTGAGTTTATAAAGTGAGTGTGACACCTTATGAAGTTACCATAAAGATTAAATGAGTAAATACACAGCCAGTGCCAGATAAGTGACTCTGAGCACTGTTAATTGGTGGAAGGGAGACAGCTGAGTGAGGGACAGAGAAAGAGTATGTCACTATCTGATAACCCAAGATGGGAGGGGAGGAAGATTTATCTCATTAGTTTGTGAGTCTCTTTCTGACCAATTAATTCTCCTACTTTAACTCACAAATAAAGATATTTCCCTTAGTTCAGTGACAAGTCACTGGCAACTGTTATGTAAAGGTTTAACTCAGCCTCTCAGAAAACTTAGGCACTATGCAGCACATTTGTGTCCTTGGGGCACAACTCAGTGGAGAAGTCTCTAATGACTATGAAATGAACAAATGAATGTATACACCAATAGACAGAAACAGTGAAGCTCCATTATAACAACAGATTTTATGCCAGCATCAGAGGATAAGACTTACAAATTATTATTTAGTTTTCATGGATGGAACACTTTAATATTTGTGCTACACCCATTTGTTGTGAAAGTCACTGAACAAATTCTATAGATCTTATCTGCTTGTTGTTCAAACAGCATCCCTGTCAAGATTACTCCTGAGAGTAACGAAGCCAAACCTGCTTTATGGTGTCCTAGAAGGGCCATGTTCCCAGCGTCAGCCTCTTGGACCCTGGGACTGCTCTGTCTCTGCCTAACTCTTCAATATTCAACAAGGAGCAAGTTCCTTTATGTCCTACTGTCTTTATTTGTAGAATGGGGTTGATGGCAGAAATAGTCAAGTTTTCTAGTGTTTGTGGATCAAAAGGCATGGACCCAGTGCCTGAGACAGAGTGTTCCTAAAATATTAGATGGTACTAGGTTATTTTATTATCAATATATAATTGATATGGCAAATACACAAATAATTAAAAAATGAGAAACATACTTATGAAGTAAGGTATATTTAGTGTAGTACACACCTGTAATCCCAGCATTCATGAAGCTAAGGCAAGAAGATTACTGCTAGTTTGAGGACACCTGGGCAACGTAGTGAGTTTGAGGTCAGTCTGAACTACATAGCTGGACCTTGTCTCAAAATCAAAAAGCAAATAACAAAGAAATTAAAGAAAGAATTAATGTGCATTGAAGTAGATGAAATCTGGTTGTATTTTTTAGGTTTTAAGGTGATGCTGTGTTCATATCTTTATAAAAAAAAAAACAAACCCCCCCCCAAAAAAAAACCTTTCCTGGATGGAGACACAAAAGAACATAATTACTTCTAGAATAATCTGATGTCTTAGATCTGTTTCAAAATAATCTGGCCATGGGCCGGGGAGTTAGCTCAGTGGTTCCGGCGCCTGTCTCGCAAGCGCAAGGGCCCGGGTTTGATTCCCCGGTAACCACATAACAATACTGGGTGTGGAGACCCACACCAGTACCACATACCACAGTGCCGGGCGTGGTGGCTCACGCCTGTCATCCCAGCACTCGGGAGGCAGAGGCAGGAGGACTGTGCTGTGAGTTTGAGGCTGAGCTCAGGGCCAGCCTAAACCACAAAAGCGAGACCCTGTCTCAAAAAACCTAAAAAAAAAAAAAAATAATAATAATAATAATAATAATAATAATCTGGCCAGGGAGGGAAAGAAAGCTGACACAAAAGTGGCCATAGATTAAATGTTGTTTTGCTTTATTATCTGCACTTTTTGAAAAGCAAAACAGCACGGAGGTTCTGGGTCCCTAGTCAGCCCAGTCTAACCAGACTCTGTCCTGCCTCTCCCCAAGCACACCCTGCACTCATTCCATCAGCACAAGA
>PVIR01003143.1:0-92307 GCA_004026965.1 Petromus typicus
TGCTGCTGGGTGTGAGTCTCCACACCCAGTATGGCATATGGTTACTGGGGTCAAACCTGGGTCCTTGTGCTTGAAAGACAGACGCCAAAACCACTGAGCTAAATCCCTGGCCCCAGAATCTAGTTTTTATGTCTTGTTAGTTATGCATACAGTAATTCTTTGCAGAAAAATTACTTTGTAAACGAGGCAAAGATTAAACAGGCTTAGAATTGCAGGTGTCATACATTTCCAACTAGAATCTTTAGGTAATATCTAACAGATTCATCAAAGAAATCATTCTATTTCTAGTCACTTTAGCAAATAAAATCCTAGTACACTGGGGAGCTTAGGCAGGAAGATCGAAAATTCAGATGGGTATCTGTGTGACTTAGTGAGACCTCACCTACAAATCAAAAGTAAGGATTGAAGCTATAACTCTGTGTGAGAGCGCTGGGTTCCATCGCCAATGCTGAGAAATAAAACCGGGAAATGATATGATAAGAGACACGTGTACTACATATGCAGTGTCTGTGATAAATGAGAACATGCAGAAGATAGACCATAATCATTCTATGAACTTGCCTTCGCTTGGATGGCACTGGGCAACAGCATTCACTGTATTTTTTATCAGACTTCATGAAGGCGTGAAGGAGAAAACTTCCAGAACCTCTTCAGAAAGTGCAGAGAGTGGTGAGATTAGGTGTCGTACAGCAGGAGGACGGTGTATTTTGAAAGGGATTCAGGGGAATATTCTTTACTGTAAAATTGTAAAAAATGACACATTCACTGTTTTATATTGTACCACGCCTGGAAATATTTAATAAGTAGTGATACTTAGAGCTGGCTGGAGTCACACCGTCAGTGGGCAGCTCTACCCTCTGTAGGATCAGAGGACTTCTGTGCCTCTGAGTCTGTTCAAGCTGTATTTCGAGAATTGTTACACATGCTGAGCTGCTGATCAAGACGTTAACAAAACATATGTAAACACAGAACAGTTCTACCTTGTATCAGTTCATTCTTGTATGCTTTGAATATTTTATTTAGCTGTATCTTGTTTGTGGTATGCAAGTCAAAGTGATCTCAATTTTAGCATTTAATTTCTTCATTAATGTATTTAAATTTTTAGAAGTCAAACATCCTTCCAGCTCAGAGTAACTTGTCAACGGCTGCATATGCACATTTAAGCATTCTGAGTCTTACTTTTCTTTGGAGACTGTAGTCTTCACAAAGCCATATCTATCTTCTGTATTATGCTTTTGCAACAGCCAGTCTGGTGCTGGGAGCACCAGGTATGTTCTAAGAATATATTTAGTGACTGCATGAATGAGGACATGTTAATAATTTGTCTTAAACATGAGTTGTGTTTGCGTTTAGCAATATAGTTTACAAAAAAGTTTTTAATGTTGTCCAGGCTGGCCCGGAACATGTTGTGGTCCTTCTAGCCTCAGCCTATTGAGTGCTGGGATTATAGCCATGTGCCACTAAGTCTAACTAAAACTCATTTTAACTGATAAATAAAATTTGTTATGGTGGTAGCAGTTAATAAACAATACAAGTGGATAATGTATGGATTTGTTATGTATGGATTTGTTTCTAAACTCTAAACCATTCATTTTTGTGATTTAAATTTGCACACCGTATATTAAAACTTTCAGTCTGCATTATTCAGGCCTTAGTTCTTGAGACTGATGAATCAAAAGTGGAGGTTGGTGGAGTCACAATTTTTGCTAACCCTAAATTCTTGTTATGTTGTCTCTTAAGTGCATACTAGAAACAGAAATTGATTAGACTGTGGCAGTTTAAGGAATTAATATTCATGGATTATTTTGACTTTGCCCGCCCCTAAGGTTTGCTGAGTTAAGAGTCTGGTAGAGAGCAAATGAACAATTGTTCCTAGTAAGTAATGAAGAATACTCGTAATATTCCTAACTGCCCAATTATGAAGGATGGACATTAGTCAAGAAAAAGCAAAGAGCATTAGAGCTGGAAAGGCCTCAGAAGGTATCTGCCTGGACCACAGTGTTTCAGAAAAAGAAAACGTGTTCTAATTCCAGGACCCAGACCTTTGGGTGTCACGGTAGGAATTTTAATTATGCTGATGCTACATTTTCAAATCACGTATGAATCCAGCTTCATCTTCTAGCGGTATGGATGTGTCACTCTTCCAGATAAGCAATGGATTTCTGTGACCTCAGAGAACAGCTTGGGGAGCATGACTGATGGGATTTTATTTTGAGGATCGTAGTAAATTTATATCAGTCAAACCCTTGTGTCCTTTCGCTGCTTATCAGACTATCTTGTACCTGAGTAGGTTCAATAAATTTTGACTGACAAGATGACTGCTAAAATCATAATGTCATAACACAAAAGAGGAGGATAATAAGTGTGTGTGTGTGTGTATGTGTAAATGTGGCTTCATATGTGGTACAAGGATAAACTGTCTCAGTGCTCCAAAACTTTGTCAGCCCCAAGCCCCTAATTTAAGAGACTCAAACAGTAAGAAAGACACAATGGGCTCCCTGGACACTCTGGGTGAAAATTATGTACGTGGAAAAGGGGTTAGGATGGCTCTTGTCCTGACAGCTGCTCTGAGACATGGAATTGCTCGCTTGAATCTGTGAGCCTCTGACCAGTCACTGAGTGCAGGGACATTTTATCACCCACAGCCTGAATCATCTTTGATCCAGGAACCCATAGGTCAAAGGCCTCCTAGCCAGTTACTGAATCTGCAGGATGGTAGCTCAGTTTGCATTGGGGCATTTTTTTATATTTATTGTTTTTAAGGGAGAAGAGAATAGGTGTGCGGGAGTGAGAGATACAGACACTTTTCCTCCCAGCAACAGATGAATATTTAGTTCAGATCTTTGTAGGATTTGGCTAGCATCCTAAAAGCAAGGGAGACTCAATATATTATGATTTTTTTGTCTGGGCTGTGCAGGGAGTTTTCCCAAGGTATAGTGGGAATTGTCTTTAAACTGAGCTTCACAGCAGAGTGACACCCCATGATCTGTTACAGGAAGGAGCGTTGCCTTGAGAAGGATCATTCTTCTGAGAGTGGTAGAAACTCATAAAGTTTGCTGACTCATGGTCAACTGGTCCCATTAAGGAGGGAAGTAAACAGTAGCTAGAAAGGCATGGACGAGTCCTCTGGGAGCCTGTCCAGGAGCTGAGAGGACAGACGGTAATGGATGGAAAGGCTTTTCTGGCTGGGACTTGGAAGACAGGCACTCAAGGGCCAGGGCTGAGAATGCTGGAGGCAAAGCCTGACATGCTAAGAATGTGTATGTCTGAGCTGTGAAAATTCACGAAAAGCTGTCATTTTTGGGGAGGAAAATGGAGTAGGAGCCTCTGCCACAGGCCACCATGGACTGACTTGGAGAGGACATCGTTCTAGGCAGCTATCGATTGGGGTGATCATATTCATATCTGAGCTTTATTTCCTGTGTTCTAGTTGATTTTCCAGTGGAGCCATGAGTAGTGAGTATCTTCAGAGAGCTTAAGGTGTTTGGGAGACAATACTAATGTAAGGTCTAAGCCCGTAATGCCCTAGTTTTATGGATATACAAATTCCTGGTAGAATAGCAGTGGGCCTGATTCACCGACATTAACTCTGGTTAGGTATGAATATGTGTTCATAAGTCTCTCTGCAGTGAACTTCTCAGCGGAAACTGGGCTTTGGCCGTGCATGCTCACCTTGCACATATTCTCAAGCTCCTCACGGGCATGTAATGCAATGAGGGCTGTGGATTTCACCTCCATGGAGTGTTGCAGGAAGGATGAAGCCGTGAAGCATGCACAATGTATTTGGAAATTCTCAATATATGCATTCATTATATTTTCTTTTTAATGTAATATCCATGTAGCACTTTAATACAAATTATTAATACATTGTTTTTAAAATTAGACAATAATGCAGTTTTTTCCAGTAGTGTATATTTTGCAGTTTAATTTTGGTTCTTTACCCTTAACTTTCTATATGATACTTTCTTTTATTTTTTGGATATAGCCTCTAGATATTTTCCAGGGTCACACTAAATTAATCATTTTTTTAAAATCCCATTGACTACCATAATGGGGTCGTAATAAACTGATTTATGATACCCTGTTTTCTCCCTGCAGTAACTCTGACTTGTCATCAGCTATTCATTGAAAGGATACCTCTTAAACTTTCCATTACTAAATTCCCCAGTAGATCTGTCCTTCTCTTGATAAAGCAAGACTTTTATTAGATGAGCAGTAGGCTGGCTTTTGAAATGAATCGCATGAAGCTACGCTGCTTTCTTCCATGAATCTGTGTCAGAAGTCACGTGGATCGTCTTCTCAGCGTCAGGATAACTGAGCCCCGTCCCCCAAAGCATATGGTGACTCTGTCATGATCATCTGTAAGTACGGGTTGACGGATAGTGTAGAAAGTACACATACAATCAGAAGAGCACTACATGGGAGGAAAAACTTGACTTTTTAAAAGCTAGATCTAAAAGAGAAGATAATGCACAAGTATCAGGAGCTTCGTCAGTGGCCCAGAGATACATTTTAAGTGTGTCATCTTGAGGTCCATTTGCTAGAGGAAAGAATCAATCCCATTTTTTCTTCTTTCTGTGTGGCCCAGCTCCAAAAAGGTATTTTAATTGATTGGTGGGAAGATTCTAACATAGACAAAATCCTATAAGCCAAGCACCATTATTTCTAGTACAGTGGCTTTACCACATTATTAGGTAATAAAGCTAAAAGCTGCCGAATGTTTCAAAATTATTTTCAGAAATTCATATCCTCTTTATTGCCATTACCTTGAGAAAGAGTTCAGACAAAAGACTTAGTCAGCATGCAATTATGGCATTAGATGTAACATAGAGTTTGGTCTAAGACCAAGACCCAGCTAGTCTGCAGTGTGCTTTAATCAATCAGCAGCTATGGAGAGGCTGGCTGAGTGTAAGCGCCTCTGCTTTGAAGGTAATCTGCCTTTCTTCTCTCGGCTGCTTTTAAGATTTGCGCTCTGTTCCTTCTCCCTACCCTCATTCTCACTGCGGCGTGTTCAGGTGTACAGCCCTTTGTCTTCATCCTGCCCAGTCTTCAGGCTTCTTGAACATGTTTTATTCTGAAAAATTCTCATCCATATTTCTTTTAAAATTTTCCTCCCTCTGAAACTTGACCTAAAAGTGTTTTAGATTAATCACCAGTTTTCCTTGACTCTTTAAATTTTCTATCAGTTTTTCTTACTCTGCTACTCTATTTCTTCTGTTCACTTTTCAACTTCTCTTACTGTCTCTTCTGCTGTGTGTGGAGACCATAATACTTTTTCATTTTTTCCCTCATTTCTAGCTATTTGTCTTTTTTTTTTTTTTTTCATACCATGTCTGATGCAGTTTATATTTCCTTGGCTGCTGAAAATATTTTCAAGTATGTTATTTACTTCTTGTAGCAGACTATGTATTTCATATTAATGAAAAAGAAGCATACTATAAATACTTTTTCATAATTTGTGTGTGATGATTTTGGTGTGTATTGCTTTCTCACTCCCTACCTCATTCCCTTCTATTCTTGACTGTGTCTGACTCTGGCTGGCCTTCCTTCTGTGAGGAGTGTCTGTGGCCACCCTCTGGGCACAAGTGAACAGTGCTTTCTTGGCAGGGAGGTTCTTATGTGTTGGTGTTGGACACTTTGGGCACTGTGGCCTCATGTATTAGGTTCTGCAGCCTGTTAGCCTGTCCTACTTTGGCTCAGCTATGAGTGTCTGTTGCCTCAGTATTCCTCCCAACTTTACTGGGGTCAAGACAGTTTTGTTTAAGTTTTCTAGAGTTAGAAGACTGGTAGACTGGGTTTTGGTTACCTTCTGGTGAGGTTTTTTGTGGTTCTTCTAAGGTATAAAAATCTTTGTATTTTGAACCAGCTATGAGGGCTTCACCATAAAACTTTTCAACAGAGGCAAGTGCTAATACTTGAATTCTGTTTTCTTCCCCAACATGTTCAAATGCTAATGTCCTGTTGGATCTAAGACAGAGTAGCTAGTCATTTTTGAGAACAGAGATGTGCAAAACAAATGACAGAAATGGGGATAGGAATGGAGTTTATAAACCACAGCATTATTGGATTAATTCTGAAAATCTCCATGAGATAGGAGCAAAAGGTGGCTATAGAAACTTGACAAGGTGTAAATATCATTGAAAATACATAGCTGCTGTGATTTCTACCAAGTTTAGAAAAGAAAGTTTGAAACTTTGTCAAGGATTCAAAATTTAAGTTTTGAAAAAAAATGGGCAACCCTTAACCTTCCAGAGAAAACTGTCAAAAAGCAAGATGACTTCTGACCAAGCTCACACAAAAGCAGCAGAGCGAGGTTGCAGTTTGGTAATTGGTGTGTCACCTGACATCATAGACCTGGACACGGTGGGCTTAGAGTTCCACTTCCTGTGTTGCTTGAGACTTAAACCCTGGTTTGTTTCTTGATTCTTTAAAAAAATAAATTGTTTCCGTTGCTGCAGCACTCTTAAGTTACTGTTCATCCCGAAGTGACGGCAGCCACCAGTGACGTTGCCCTCAGAATCTCTTGAAGTGTGTGTCATGCCCAGTCTAGCACTTAGCTGAGGTAAACACAGACATCTTTGCTTTGGAGTGGCGATTAAAGAAATTGTTATTCCACTTGAGTTGGCGACAGTGCTCTTACTACTTCAGAGTTCTGGCCAAAGAACTAACTGGGATGATTGTTAGGGGGAGGGAAGCAGCACAGCTGTAGGACCCAGAGAAGTGGCTAGACTCATAATCATATTTGGCAGGTCAAGGGTGAGATTTAGCCAGATGGGATTTGGACAATACCCTGAGCTAGCAATGTAGTGTTAAGATCAATTCCAGGTGTTTCCGCTGGTCATAATGCCTAAGTATTATTAAAGCAAAAAATACTGTTTTAGGGTATGAAAGGGAGGGAAGTGTTCATTAATTGCTCAAGAACCACTTGTTTTTAATAGAGCTTCCTCCTTTTTGACTCTTGTCCTGCGTGTTTAAAATACACCCTGATCCCCACTTGCTTGCTTCAGTAGTTAAGTTTCCTCTAAGTGAGCTGTTGTCACTTATGTTCCAGAGAATGCTAACTCAGAGAATGCTAACTCTTTGAGCTCTGTGCCTGACACTCTGCAAGTTGGGCTTTGCTTTGGCCTATCCACAAATTTCTCACTTAGAATTGAAGGGCTTTTAAATTATTATTACCAGGTGAAGTATCATGGGACTGTGCTTTAGATATATATCTCAGTACTGATATTAGAATACTGTGTGACATTTCCTAAACACTCTGACATTTCCTAAACACTGCTGGTTGGAGCCATGATTTGGAAAGAAGTTGAAAGGTATTCAGTAGGTCTAGTTAAGTGAGTTCTCCCTCATAACTGTTGTTTGTGTTTTCTTAATCCAGTGTTGCAGAATTTTTGAGGGAATCTCATTTTTTTTTAACCCTGCAAAAGTCAAGAGTCAGTTATTACCTCTTAACTGTGTATAAGAAGAGTTTATATCTGTCAGATCTACTACTGCTGCCTCCAAGGGATTAACCTGGCAGAATGGCTGACAGTCCCTGTAGATACAAATTTGTTTTAGAGAATCCATTCTTACATAGTTAGGAAGCATTCTTTACATATTACCAGAGGATGGGTTCGATATTACTTTGGTTGTGTTTTGGGGTCCTGTGGATGCCCCATGAACACGTCATCCTTGTATTTTCTCATCCTCTCTCTCCCAATTTCTCTTTCTTTTGGGTCCAAACCCCAAATCAGGTAGTAATTGCTGCGGAAGGCCTTGCTGCAGCAACTCTCAGAATTTTATTGTTGTCTTTTGGTAAGAGAGAGCCTGTGTGCCTTTAGACATTCACTTTAATCCTTTGTTTGGTCATTTTGGGAAATTGAGATGAGTTACCATCATGCTGTTCGCGATCTGTGCATTTTATAATGTCAGTTGTTTTGGCTGATTACTCTTATTTCTGTTTTTTATTTTATTTTAATGCTCTGCATGTATAAAATGCAGTGATTTTCAAGTGTGGCCTCGGGAATAGCAATACCAGTATCATTTGGAAACTCATTTGTGTTATGCATCCTATGGCCTCAGAGGGAACTACTGTGAAGAAGATACTAAGAGGGCCAGTGAAGTGGCTTTTAAAGAGCCTTTCAAGTGATCACTGAAGTATAATCACTACGCTCGTGGAGAATCCTGCTCACGTGTGTGTAGGGTGCTGAGGATGGAATTCAGACCCCCATGCGTATCAGGCACGGGAGCTGCCCCTGAGCTATATGCCAGCCCAGTGATCCTGTTCACTGTAAAAGTTTGTGTGTCTGAAAAAGTGAGAGAGTGCTTTAAAAACAATATCTATCTATGTTTAAGAGTCTTGATGTGTAAAACAAATTGTTAAATGTAGTGTGTAGTTAGTGCAAGGCATTAAAAAATGATAAATAGGTAACTCATCCAAGAGCACATAACTCAAAAAATCTTTGACAGAAAGAAGAAAGGAAATTTGTTACAATACCTAAAGGAAGATTGTATTGGAAGACTAGGATCACAAAGAGAAGAAACTGTGCGTGTGTGGGCTTGTGCGCACGCGCACGCTCCTTTTCCATGGCCTGCTTCCCTAAGAGGCACTGTAGTTAGGAGAAAAATGAGAACATCTGGGTCAAGACTGGTTCAATGGGACCTGTCTCCACTCGTTCACTTTACTCTGAGTCTATTTTCGCCTTTAAAAAAGAAAAGATTGCCGGAGAATCAACATAGTTGATATCTGTGAGAAAAATTATATGCATACTGTCATCTTGCCAAGGAATCAACTGCACTTCCATTTCTCTTTTACTCTTGTCTTTATTTTGATATTATTGTTAAGTTTTTCTTGCAGCTTTCTTTTGTAATTATCCAGGAAGATGGGCTTGTGCAGAAGTTGTGATTTCTTACATTACTGTGTGCATTCCTTCATTCACCAGACACTTCGTGGCAGTGTATGTTTCTTACATTGTGTGAGATGCTACAAACAAGTAAGGAAGATAAAACACACAATCCTCATCCGCAAGAAATTTACACTCTTAATAATGCTAGAGAAGGCTTTTTAAGTATTCTCTTAACCACATGCATAAACTTCAAAAACCAAAGCCTTTGCTTTTAATTTTATTTTGTATTGGCCCCTACTTGAATATCGCCACTAGTCAGAAAAACACTTATATGATATTTGTAAATAAGTATTGTGTTCCACTTTACTATTAGCCTTTTTAAGGTGATTAAAATGCAGCCAGAATATTTTCAAATGTATTATCATTGCAAATTAAATTTCCCAGTTAGCTTAAAAGTCTGAAAGCGCTGGATATATACTGTTGTTTTGAAAAGAATCTTCCTTTAGAATAAAGTATTGCATATATAACTGAATTACTGATGATTGTGTGTCTTTCATGTAATCAGTGCAAAAGTAATTATGATAATTTGAATAATGACTATCAGATATTGATAGTGGGCAGGGTGTAAGTGGACAGTATGGATGACCATTGAATTCATCGTACTGACAAAGTTAATCTGAACTATATCCCTAAGCTTTCCTTCTTAGTGCCTATTAAAAAAAGAGGACATATAGGTGAATCTCTATACAGCTCGTATCAGTGTGAGATGTGCTTCCTATGTGCTGGAAAAGCCTATGGTGGTAAAGGGTGAGTTAGGAGGATTGAAGTTAGGAGTGAACTTGTTATAGTGTTTATAAGCGCTTATAACATTTTTATAGACAATAAAGTGAGTCAATAAAAACATTGTCCCTAGTTAAAGATACAACAATGACATCTCCATTTGAAACAAGTAATATTGTGTGCTTGTCTCTATAATTAATTTCTGTTTAGCATTTCTTACTCACTGGAAATGTTTTTAGTCTCTAAGTTCCTTTGCAGTGGAAGATGCTTGTAAATTCATTTTGTTTGGTTTTTACTATCGTCCATATGAAGATCAGGGTTTTGAATACCATCCTTCATCCAAGGTCTGGCCCTAGATCCATGGCCGTCAGGGTTTGACAGCTGGCTGAGTCGGTGTGGATTTCAGGTCCTCGCGTCAGGGATGGACTTGGATTTTCCTCTCACTTGGGTCCCACCCTCCTCAATGCCTCCCCAGTCCTCAGATCAGTCTTCATAAACAAGTTTTAGACTCCTTCACCTTCACACCAGCTCAGAGAGACTAGGTTTTGGAAGGTGTGAGTTGATCTGACATGCCTCGGTTTTTATTGCCCTTCTGTATACTTTTCTATCTCAGACTTCCAGTGTCGGCTTTTTCCTCTTATTAGTAGTGAGGATGAATTGAGTGATGTAATTTAAATATACCAGAGTAAAAGTTCCATAGTAAGATGACAGAATCAATAATTATGGGTGCACAATACTCATGTGTATCCTTTTAAAGTTACACTTATACACAAAGTCGGAACTTGAACTACAAGTTTGGCTCCCAAACTATTTGAATCCAAAGCTCGTGTAACAGCTTTTTTTCTCCATTTATGTTCATTTTTATCTTACATTTTCTCCATATTCTTTAGTGTTTTAAATTTGTATCTCTTTTACTTTGTGCCCCAAGTATTTTATCACAATCCACTTTTACTATTCTTATTTCCTCTTTCAAAGGAACAATTACAACATGTTTTAGAAATAATTGCAGTGTCAGCATCACAGTTACCAAGTGTTCCTGAAATCTCTTCTCTTCAACTTCTCAATTTTTAACTTCAGAGTTGTCTTATCCCACTAATCCTGGTAACAAAAAATTTAGCACAGTTTTGTAAATAATGTAAATGATCCCAGAGCCTTCACAGGAACAGACTGCTCAAAATATCATCCACATAGCATAAACAAGGTATAGAAGAAAGTCTCTAAAATATAAATACTAATCATACTGTCACTGTGCACTTAGCCGAAGCTTCATTCTGCAGAGAAAAATTCATTGTCATCATTCTAATCCCAGCAAGGTTCCTGCTTAGTTACGTTACGTCATCCCAGTTCACATTTTGTCCCAGCCAGCTTGGTGATAGTTGACAATCGCTGACAACCATGACGTACATATGGCCATAACCTCTCCAATTTAGACAGAAGACGACATTTTATAAATTGCTAGTCAAGTGACAGAAACATTTGTAATGACTCCGAATGGATGAAATAGCCCATGATTGTGTCCCTTGTGTTCTACAAGCCTCAGTTGCTCTCCCCGAGCATTTTCCTCCCCTAGAAAGAACCACAAGTCAGAGGATAGGTCAAGTAGTCCTCTTTTTTTCTAGATGGGAAATAAAATAAAGCACAATAACAAGTAAATACATCAAATAAAACATTAATTCACAAATTCTTAACATTTTCTGACGAGATTAATTTGCCCACCACTCATTTATGTATATATTTTATCCCCACTTGGAAAGAATGTTTTTTCCAGAATCAAGTAATTCATCATTTATTGTAGGGATAGTCCCACCTCTACATAATGAGATGGTGATTTAGTGGCTTTAGCATTCACAGATAATATTTTGAATATTTTACGCTGTATGCTCACTGTATTTTTTACCTCAAAAATGTATATCCCCCTATATTATTATTATTGCAGTGTCATTTCTAATTCCTGGATGAAATTGTGTGGACGCTCTATGTTTACTTGCGCTTGGTAACAAGGATCGGAAAACATTTCTGTGAAGAAAGAACTATACATTTGTGGCCAAAGACAGTTTGAAAACAAATGTGTGTTCTGATAGCGCTTTATGTAAAGCAACAGAAGGTGGGCAGCACTGGGATTATGATCTATATTTTTCTGATGTCTGGTATCCTTTGAGGTATTATCATCCCAAAATCTGCAGTAAGAATCTATTTCTACTGTTACTACAATTGTAGTTACTTTATTCTCTACTTGGCATTTATTTTTTTTCACCAGTTGTGCTTTGGCTGGAAATATGGGCCTTCATAGAGTGCCAACAGGCCTTTAAAAGGTTTGGGGTAAACTTACCCAAATACATTTCCTAAGAAATCTCAGACCTGCGGGCTAATGAGGTCATGGTATATTTTTTATGTCCCGTACTTCATGCTACGTGTTTGTCGTCTACCTGTCCTGCATTTGTACAGAGTTGCTGAAGCCTTGTGCAGAGCCAAGGTCCTGGGAAAGAAGCAGTTATCTGTCAGCCTTAGAGTCGCGGAGTTCAAAGTTATTAGGAAACAGCCGGATGTCTCAGGAGAAGAAGTGAACCCCAAACAAATCTAAATTCAACACCGAAGAAAGCCGAATTCTGTTCCCTGCTGTGTAGGAATGAATATTCCTCCTTCCAATGCCAAGCTCTGACCCTTCTTCAGGATTCTGGCTGGACACAGCTTTGACTTGGACCCGTGATGGGACTGCCGCCTTCAAGTGTGCAGTCCTTCCCGGGACCCTTCCTTCTTTCCTTGGGTGCGTGTTTCCACTCGCTTCATTTTCAGTTGTCTTGTGGTCACCCTGCTTCTTCTTTCTCCTCTGTCCTACTTTTGCGGTTGGTTTGTAGTTGGCTTCTTTTTAGTTCATTGGTTCTGCTTATTACCTAAAACGATAAAAGTTCCCTTTCTGGAAGCGCTGGGGAGATGATGGGGGTGACGGTAATACATTAACTGGAACTCTCGAGCTGACTGCAGAGAGGACTAAGCAGGTTAGACAGTGGTATTTTATGTTGATGTTTGTGCCGTTTTTGAAAAATATCATCTTCACAGATGTGTAGATCTTAAGGCAGAGGCCCGTCCTGGGGTGACAGTATCAAAGTGAACATTCTTGTTTGTCTAGGACGTGACCAGGTAACCAAGAACAGGTGAGGCGGTGAAGTGGTGGTTTATGGTGCACAGTGAACGGCAGTCCCGAGGTGAGGCTTAAATGGCCTGGTGGGGGGTAAACCAAGGTTCAAAGTGAGCAGTTCTTACCTATCATTTAAAGATTTAGTTCTTGACATCTGAAGCCTGTGTAGGCTAATCATATAGAAAACATAAATTTAAAACTGTTTTATTCTTTCTCTTACATAGCTGTAGAGAATAAATAAGTATTTTTGAGCAACCAGTATAACAGCTCTCCAAAATAAATGGGTTCCTAATTCAGCATACTTTGTGATTTAAAACTGATTTTTCATGTGTATGGTATGCAGTGGCTAAATCAAGCTAATGTGTGCATCACCTAACATACTTGTCATTTTTTAAAACACTTATACTCTATTTTCATAGCTGTCTTCAAACAATGCCGTGTTTAAATCAGTTGTTTAAATAGTATCAAATGACTCTTTGCTCTTACCTAAAAAATAGTTCACGTTTCATAATATAAAGATGGATGCCACAAAGGAGAAATACTTTGAAATAACTGATTATTTTTCCTTCAGTTCTCTTTTTATTTTAAATAATTAAAATCAAACACTATTTTAGATATATGGTATCAGAATTTGAGTCTTGTGGATGCCACCAGTTATAGAATTGCTCACAGGCAACAAAACTTACATTTGTGTCTCTCTACAAGATCTTGAATTTCTTAAAAAGGCAAATTAAAGTGTCATTTCTCTTTAATTCACTGAGGAAAATAAATTTTAAGCTCACACAGTCTGGGAAAGGCTTCGTGGGGCCGGTATTAGGTCTGGATATGAGCTGTTGAACTCAAGGAGAGGAGCACCCTGTGCCCAGCTCATGGTCCTGACAGTGTTGTGACTGGACCCTGCAGGCCGCAGTTACTTGACATTCTTTGTTTCCTCTTTTGTTTTGTAGTGCCAGGGATCAAACTCAGACTCCATGCATCCTAGGCAAGTGCTTCACCACCAAGCTATACCCAGGCTGGGAAAGGGCGGACAGACACTTTGGTTACTGAGTCAGAATCTAGACGGGCTCCCTGCATTTGCGTTTGATACTTATTTTGATCAACTTCTCCAAGTGACTTACCCATGTGTGGCAAAGACTTGGAGAAGCTCTGGCCCTCAGGAAAGGGTTTGAAAAAGTATTGGGAGATCCTTGTCTTACTGTGAACTTCAGGTTTGTAATTGTGGGAGGAGAAAAACTCATTTTGCAAAACTTCACGTGAAAGCTAATGAAGGTTCTGGGGAAAATGGAGCTTGGTGAAGAGCCCAGACCTCCCAGGACCATACCTGGAGCATGGCCAAAACTAGGCCAGGGATTTAGCTCAGTGGTTCCGGCACCTGTCTTGCAAGCGCAAGGACCCAGGTTCGATCCCGGTTAACCATATACAATACTGGGTGTGTCCATTTAAGTAGAAATGATTCAAACTTATCATTTTTTATGGCAGAGTTATACTCCATTCTGTAGAAGAACCACAGCTTTAAATGGACATACCTTCAGGATATCCTCATAAGTGAAATAAATAAGGCACAAATAGGTACATATCACATCTTTTCTCTGGTATGAGAAAATAAAGATGTAAATTGAGTCCTAGAATTGTATATTACATATTGTGAAATCGAAAATGCTCAATATAAAATAGGAAGAAGGGGGAAAATGTTGAGATTGTAACAAAAAAGTAAGGAAACAAATTTTATGTATATGGGGTAGGCGGCAGGGTGGGTAGGGCTATGGGAAAAAATGAGAATTAAGTTGTGTCTTATACTGGTACAAATCTCCATTATGGAGTGCAATCATGATGGGTATATTTAATGTACCAATGAAGATTTAAAAATTAAAAAAAAATACTGGGTGTGGAGACTCACGCCCAGCAGCAATCAGTACTACATACCACAGTGCTGGGCATGGAGGCTCATGCCTGTCAGCAGGCGGGAGGCAGAGGCAGGAGGACTGCTGTGATGTTAGTTGGAGGCTGAGCTCAGGGCCAGCCTGAACCACAAAGCGAGACCCTGTCTCAAAAAAAAAAAAAAAACAAACAAAAAAAACCTGCCGTTCACTGTGCACCATAAACCACCACTTCACCGCCTCACCTGTTCTTGGTTACCTGGTCACTTCCTAGACAACCAAGAATGTTCATTTTGATACTGTCACCCCAGGACGGGCCTCTGCCTTAAGATCTACACATCTGTGAAGATGATATGGTGATTCTCATATCTAATTAGTTAGTTCTTCTCAGCAATTTAGTTGAACAGAACTAAATAATTTATCTATATTAATTTTTTTAAAAATGATACATACTATTGTTTAACAAAAATGGTAGTATATCTTTACAGCAGCTTTCATACCAGATAGTTTAGCATAATGAAAATTGAGTTGTTCTTGAAGCCACTGAGTTAGCCATACTTACAAAAGGGGTGTGCATCTGTAGACCTATCAGCTTTGTCCTTCAGATCTTCCTGGATTGCTAAGGTCATCTCGAATCCGCAGAGGCCTGTCCCTCACTGCTGGACAGTGTTACTTCCTGGGTGGTGTCCCCTGCCTGGGACTTACACACAGGAACACGTGCTGTGGAGAACCTCTACAGACATTTTGCTGCGTTTTTGTGACTCTTGGTAAAATTCTTAAAAGAGGAGCTTTTAATGTTTAAAGCAAAGAGGTTTTCTGCCTTGCTGATGAATTTTTTCCGAATGCTTACACTGCGGTTTTCCAGGCACGGCCCAGGACCAGTCATGAAGGTGGTCGGGCTAGGTTCTTAGGTGTCATATTTCTGTGGCCATTAAATCACTTCAGAATCATTTGTCCCATTATAGACTGATTTGCTTTCACTGCTTAACAGACTTGCCCAGCGATGTGGGTCTTTTTCCATAGTGCTCCCTTGAATAATGTAAGATAGTTGAGGGTTACCAAAGTTATGCAAGAAATAACTTTCTTTAGAAATGAAGCTCAGACAGAAATGAGTTAGAGATTTCCTTAAACATCAACCTTAAAGGGAATATGATAGTAATTTGTAAAACTGCATTTGAGGATTTTACTTAAATCTTTTTGTTTGTTAAAATTTCTAACTGTGGTATTTTAAAAAAGAGAAACTGCAGCTACTTGAATAGCCTAGTCACTAAAAAATAGTGTATTTTTGTCTTGTTAAATTTAAGCACATTTCTCCTGATAAGAAAGATTTAGTTTCTTAGAACTCAGGCCTCAGGAAGACCTTGGAAGACGTAGTAGAAATCTTCCCTCCTCTTTCTCCTCCCCCCATTTCCCCCTCTGTTCCTCCTCCTCTTGATCTCCCCTGAGCGTTTACATCAATCATGTTTAAATATAAAAATCAGGTCAGTGACTCTGCACAGGAATTCCTGAAACACAGTGTAGAAAAAAGAGAATGGATCTCTATGACTCATTTTATAGTTTAACAGGACTAAGAGTTTCATTTTCTAAACCAGAGACTTAAGGTCAGCGACAGAGTTCCCGGGGCCACAGTGCTTGGGGTCATTCTCCGGGGTTTTCACCCTCTGCTCATCAGAGTGTGCATTTGGTGTGTGTCTATCCCAGACCCAGATGGAAGTTACGTGGAGGTGAAGTGTGCCCAGCCGCCTCCCTGTGTGTGTACACGTGTGTGTGTGTGTACACGTACACGTGTGTGTACTCCGTTTTGTCACGAGGTGAGCCTTCTGCAGTTGCTGCTACTAGAACGTCAACACTTGATCTCTCTTTGGGAATTGTATCAGCCTCTCTTATTCCTGTGACAAATTACCACAGGCCTAGAAGCTTGAAACAATAGAAATTTAACAATAGAAATTTCTTTCTGTGCATTGCAATCCCAAGATGTGTTTCAGTGAGTTTTCTAAGGACTGCAGCAGGCTCTGAGGAGCATCTGTTTACTTTCATGCCTTTTTCAACTTTTGGAGGTTTTACTTCTTTGGCTTCACCATTCTTTCTCTCACTTCAAAGCCAGCAGTGTGACATCTCTGACTTTTTATTTTTCAATTAAGTGACGGAGAGACTGTCTGGCTTCCCGGGCTCCCAAACATTAGTTTTGTGACCTGGATAACACAGCCTAATCTCATCTCAACCTCCTTGGCCTTACTGTCTCTTAAGTTCCTTTCATATGTGAGGTGATAGAATTATTCCTAAGATCCAGAGTTACATGTCTTTGAAAGTCATTATTCTCCCCACTGCAGAAATTAATATCTTTTTATTGATCTCTGTTCCAGCTCAGTTCCTTCAAAACTTTACATTAATGTAGAAAGCTCCATAAACTAACATTTACCAAGGACTTAAACAAGATCTTCCTGAACACTTGTTGGTATTACAGCATGACACACATTGACTGCTGAGTGCTTTAACTGCAGTGTCTTTATTTAATCCTTTTAGCAGCCTCTGAGGTAAGGTTCTGTCACATTTTACTTTTTAGGAAACTGAGGCTTAGAAAACTTAAATAATTTGCCCAAGGCCAAAATACTAGTATATGGCAAAGTAAGACTTGAACTTGACTTTTAACCTACAATCTTTAGTATTTATATTTAGTCCTAAACTGATAAAATTGTTATACAATAGAATGTGATATCAAAGTATAATTTGTGCAGAGAAATCCTGACGAGAGATTTTTTTTGTTTGTTTGTTTGGTTTTTTTTGAGACAGGGTCTCGCTTTGTAGTTCAGGCTGGCCCTGAGCTCAGCCTCAAACTCACATCACAGCAATCCTCCTGTCTCTGCCTCCCGAGTGCTGGGATTACAGGCGTGAGCCACCACGCCCGGCACTGTGGTGTGTGGTACTGATTGCTGCTGGGGTGAGTCTCCACACCCAGTATTGTATGTGGTTTCCGGGGGACTGAACCCAGGTCCTTGTGCTTGCAAAACAGGCACCGGAACCACTGCGCTATATCCCTGGCCCCCAAGAGATATTTTAAATAAGGATAATAGGTCGTTATAAACTTTCAAAATGACAATCTGAACTCCAGAACACACCAATAATTACTTGTTGCATATAGATTTAGTAATCAGTTTTCAAAGTCAGTTTAAATAGGAAATAAGGTAGTATTGTATGATTAAGAAGAAAAGATATAGCTATCTCAATTTTTTGTGACCTCAGGTAGTAAAAATTAAGGATTTATAAGTCATTATCCTACAGTATGTTTACAAATCCTCTATTCTTCCTCAACCAGGATGTAGGTTCTGGGAGAATAGGGATTTTGTTTCTTTTTCATCCGTAATTGTCCATATTTAAAACAGGGATGGGTGACCTTATAACAGATACACAGTAACACGTTTTTAATGAATGGAAGCTAAGAAATACTTGAATGAGGGAGGCCTAGTCTCTCTCTATCCCCACTCCCCTTAGTGACTCTGTTGTTCTTATTGACGGATACTCAGAAACCTGAGACAGAAGAACAGAATATTAGTTGCAGATATTTGGAGTTTGAATTCACAGCCTACAAATTATTGGCAGTAAATCTAATTACCCTTCTCTCTTAATGAAGACAAAAGATATTTTTTAGTAGTAAAGTAGGAAAAAATAGCTATCACTCTGACAGCTGAGTGAATTTTCATCTAGACTTCTCAGCAATCTGTGTTGGGAAACTTGGATTGCAGTCTCGGATTCAGTGGATTGTCTCAGACTGTAGGCAGCAGTTTCTTTTGTACTGTCAGAATAGGATCTAGGGAACTTATTTTTACCTAAACTTCAGTTCTTATTGTATGGTGTGTGAAAACAAATAACATGAACTGTAATGGTACAGTTTGACTTCTGAGGACAGACAGGAAACGCAGCCGCCTTTTGGTTGTTACACTGGCCACACAATTGGATTACTCTCATGATCAGTGATTTCCTTCTATCAGCAGTCTGTCTAGCTTGATTCTAGTCATTTTCCAGCTCTTCAACATTGATGTCCCTGAGAACCCAAAGATGGGCTTCTGGTCTTCTCTTCTGTGGCCTTTCCTGTGGGGTAGAAGTAAAATGGTAAAGCTTCAATTGTTAGCTTGTGCATGGATCTGCTGAATAATGCAAAGAGCTGCACAAGGTTGAAAGATCTTCAGAAAGTCCAATTTGGACCCCACTTAAGAGAGATATGAGGTTGTTTACTCACAACTGTAGTTCAGAGCAGAGGGAAATTTGACTTGATTTGGGAGACCTTAGTGACTAAAGGCCCATCAGTCCTGACATGTACATCTAATATGTTTTACTTAGTTGTTCACTTCATAAGTTTAATTAAGTTTAACAAATTATCTGTGGACAAAAAGGAAAAATCAAGTTATCCTTTCAAGACAAATAGACTTTCCTCAATAATAAACAGATATAAAACATCTTAAAAAGACACACTTAACTCATAATTGGTTCAAGGGTGTGATTTTTTTTTTTCTTTTTCACAAAAGAGTAGGCCTTCAATGGCTAAGGGAGGAACTAATATCCTTAGGCCATTCAGGCACTTCATTTATATACATGGTTTAAAAGTTATCATGGTTTAAAACTAATAACCCAATGTTAACTTCTTTTGTTTGGGGACTTATCCAGGTAAGAACACGGAAGCAAATTTCTTCTTTCAAGTGCAAGAGTTTGACAGTGACATCAATTAAATGCCTTCTAGTTTGAACAAAGGAAAAGTAGTTACAAAGATAGACATCAGCATCACAAAGTCTGCAGATCCACTGACTTGGCTATCAAGGCTCCTATCAACACCACAGTCCTTCTGCTGTGCTGACTTAATGCAGTAAATGCCCCACAACATGACAAACCCACCCAATAAGGAGGATGAATCCATATATACCAAATTCCAGTAACTGGGTCTGACTTCATTTTTCTGTTTGATATTTTGGAAGTGATATGAGAGGTTTGGAATACCAAATAAGAGAGAAAAAACCTTGCTCTTCAGCCTCAGAAAAGATGAGTTTTATGAGCTCAGGCCGAATGACATTTGCTGCATGTCTGTTATATGAAAGTGGCCCACGTCCCTGGAGCTGAGTTGACAGCCTTCAGTGAAGCACACACAACATCCCATTTCTGTGTTCAAGTGCGATGTTCGTCTGCCTGGGGCCATTGTGGACAGCATTTGGTGGACAGGGCTGTTGGACGCTCACCTTCAGGCTGCTGGCTACAGGTTGTCGTGGGTTTTGCCTTTGCACCTGGGAGGAACAACTTGTGTCTGCGAGACACTTCCCACTTTCTTCATGTATGGGCCATTGCGTTTCAGAGAACAGGGGTGAGGGGCTGCTGCATCGAGGGCCCCGTGGCCTTTTGCTTGTATGATAGGTAGATAGTCACTTAGTTCAAAAGATTTTTTTTTTCTAGTACACTAACAACTCCAAGTACTGAATTGTGTTTTGTTTCCCCATAAATCATCCAAGTACTTCAGGAAACTGATCATTTTGCATATCTCCCTTCTCAGACTGGCTTTGGTACTTGGAATAAGGGCAAAAATAGTCTGTCACGTGGTATGTCTATCCCATGTTTCGTCAGGAAAATAGTCACATTCAATAAATCAATGTTATACGTTAACCCATTTTAACCATAAAAATATGAAGAATTTTTTTCTTTTTCCTGCTAAATAGAATGCAGGGGCTATGGAGTCACACTTCTGGGTTCAGATTTTGTCCCCACAATAGACCATCAGTGTGACCGTAAGTTACTGTACCTCTTGGTTTCTGTTTTCCATCTATAAACTGGGAATAATGACAGTAAAATGTATTTGCTGGATTTGTTAGGAAATGCAAGGGTTACTGGGCATAAAGCTCTTAAAATGCTTGTTATGGAGTAGGTACTCAGTAAATATTATTATTCCAAGTGTGTTGTTGAAAGTACTAAAAGGGCCTTATTTTAACATAATGCAATAGGCTTTGACTTTAATAATGTAGCTTTATGATTTTAACTGAGCCCCCATCATGAAATATGGGGTGCAGAATTACAGGACTGATTGGAAAAGGTTTACTTATTTCAGCAAATGTAATAGCAGGTGTCAGGGTGAGATATTCTCTTGGCTGACTTTGTCCACATTTTCTCTTGTAGAATCTGGCACTGTCGTATAGCTCTTGTAGAGAGATGATCTTATTTATAAAACTTGTTATAAGAATAAAAGAAGTAGCATAGTTGCTGTGAAAGGAAGTGATGTTTCTTAGATTTTTAGTCTCCTACCTCCCCTTTTTCTGCCTCTACCTCAAACTGGACAGGTAGTGTTGAAGTCTAGAGAAAGATGCTAGGTTTCAGCCTTGGTTCAGTAACTTGTTAGACTTAAAACATTGCACTAGTGGTGAAAATAAGCATACAGCTCTTCATCTATAAATGGAAATAATAATTTTCTGCCTTCCATGACATGTATACAGCACTGGTAAATAGGATGGGGAATTTAAAGTGCATTGAGAGATTTAAAAGTATGTAGAGTGAGTTTCTCAAGGGAGGAGATAAACATGGAGAGAAGGCAGAGGCGATGCTGCTCGAATGTGGGTTCCTCTTGAACCTGTAAAATGACCTGACTCAGTGGGGAGATTGAGACCAGGTGAAGTAGATATGACAGGAAAGAGCAAGCTAGGGTCTTAGCAGAGGCAGGGGCCATGCATTCTCACAGCAATGACCAGATTGAGTAAAGAAATCTAGAAGAGCATAATAATTTCAAAAGAAAGCTAATAATGTTTGTGTGACAATCTGCCAGTTAAATTTAATTTCATTTTCATTAGTGTCCTATTGCAGTGTGGTCTGAGCCCTGTTTAGTGCGTTCAAACACCAAGTTAAGTAATAAAGTCTTTTGAAAAGATAAAGCTGGCCTCTGGAATAATTTTTTTTATTAGTATCTTCTAGGCTCTTGCTCATACTTACTCTTTCAGCAAACACTGGAGGTCTTGCTTTGGGGTAAGCCTCCAATTTCCTATGTATCTTCCACAGACACATTTAAAAGTTTGGAAGTTTAAATGCCAGTCAAACCAAATATGCACACCTGGTCAACCTTTTATGCCTGTAAATAAGACTTTGACCTCCTACTAGTAAGTGTTCTTGGCTTTATCTGATTTGGCAAAAATAATTCCTTAAATCATTCTCTTTTTATACATGTACTTTTTTTTTTTGTACCAGGGATTGAAGTCAGGACCTTGCACTGGCAAGGCAGCTGCTGGAACCACTGAGCTAAATCCCCAGCAGTGTGCATGTGCTTTTAAAATGCAGCCTGTTAGATACGGTTTTTTTATGTAGAATATGATTATGTAGAGTACTCTTATTAGTATAAGAGTTTGTAACTGCATTGATTGTGGTTAATGTCCTCGTGGTTGAGCATCTAAGAGGATCACACTCTTTAAACTCATAAACACTTAGCTTGGAGGAAGGAGATGGATATCTCTATGTAAAGCTTCCCTTCAAAGGAATCTAGTATGTTTGGGAGATCAAAATAGAAGCCAGGTCTGACTGCAGAGGTAACTCCACTGTGAGTATTCCAAGTAAAATGCCAAAATACTACTCCAAATTTTATTGTTTAATCTGTATGATAGTGAATTCTGCACGTGTGTTCAGAGCATTATCCAGAATCCTTATGAGGGAGCAACGTAATGGGATGTGTACACACATTCTCATACCACGTAACAAGGCAGGCGACATTGCTGGCGTTCACCTTGAGTCCCTCGGAGCATGTTCCTGGTCAGTTTAGTAATTAGGTTTAGTTTGCTGCTGATGGTCCATGGAATCAGTCTGGTTATATTACTTACCAAAATACAGGATTTTTTTAGTGTCTGTCTTTGAAATGAAGGTAACAACACGGTTATTCCATTCTCACAGCGACCTTTCTGAACACACAGGGAAAAGGTGCAGTTCCAGTTTCACTCAGAGAGCTCTAGTTAACCCCGCAAGGGCAGTCTGTCCGCAGCACGATGCAGCCGTAGTGCGGAGCAGTGTGTGGTTGCCGCACCACGCGTGGCATTACCACGTGCCAGTCAGCACTGCCCACTGCGTTGGGGGAGGGGCTTAAAAACTAGGTGTGTTCTGAACTGCTGTTGTCACTAGGTTTTGTTGCCTGTTACACAGTTATATTTACACACTTTAACCTGATGAGGAAAAGTTTCCCTTTTATAGTCACATTTGTGAGTGCAATTCAGAAACGAGGACCAGATGGCAAAGTGTAAACTTTCCCCGCTCCCATGTGGCCATGATGTTCTCCGGGACGGAGCACGATGAGTGAGGATTCCAGTCAGAGAATTTTAGAGACTCTCTTCAGTCACTTGTGTATTCCTAACATGACTATTCAAGAAGGCCATCCTGCATAGAGAATATGTTAATAATATTCATGTAGCTTCCTTTGACATAATCTCCACTCGCCAGGTTTCACTGAAGTGTTGTATGTGAGAGAGGCTTTCTAAAAGGTCTTAAGCAGAGAAGACGTCCTTGAATTGTGGCAGAAAGTTCACTGTTATTTAATAATATATTCATTGTTTAATTTCTACAGAATCAATGCACAAACTCAAGGAATATGGATAACATAGTTTACATTGTCACGTTTTTCAGAGGATGGAAATGACAGCTTGTCTGCGTTTTTCCCTCTTTTTGAAACTTCACCTTGCCTTGAGTACAGATATGTATTTTCTAAGTAAATTATTGAAATAAGTGAACATATAGCCAGTAGTTTTTATATGGTCAGAATGTAAAGTAAGTGTTTGGGATCACTGCCGTAATTTTTCTGCGTGTGTGGTACATCACATATGAAAAGGAAAAGCGTGAAAGGAGACTTTAAAAGTAAACCTCTGTGCTTAGATTTAGAACCCCTAGCGTACACTTGTGATCCTTTAAAGTCCTGTAAAAAGATAGCTTAAAAAGAAATCCCTGAAAAGTATATGGCATTTATCTGGAATTTTGAGTTTCTATTTTAAAAGGCCGCCTTTCATCTGCAGTTGACTGTCAGTCTTTGTTTATGCGTTTCTCAGGATGTGGATATGTTCATATTAATGTCAAGCAAGTTGGAAGTAAATTTAGGCAGAGCCTGCGTAGAAGTTTCTCCCTCATTAAATTGTTTCAGGGTATGGAATTACCACCTCTTGGGAAACACATTGAGAACAAAATTGTGCACTGTGTTAGGTCAAATACAATTAAATCACGCCCGAGAGTCCCTCAACGCCTCCCGCGTTGGAATAAATTTAGCATGGGTTTGCCTCCAACCAATTTTAAATTAACAGACCATTTGCTGTTAGAGTAGAAATTGAAAGACAGGAACATTTTTTTGTGGTTTTAAGATCCAACTACTCAGGTAAAAATATGGACCTCAGTTGTAAGAACCTGTTGTAGGCTCACTAAGTTCTACTTGGGGTATAGTTTTATTTTATTTTTTAAATAAGATGAAATTTGTGATATCATATGAATAAACCTCATGTCTGAGAACGTTTCTTTCAAGTGTATTCCATTAGCAATTACTATTTTTATAGTCCCTGACAAGAGAAAATTTACTCCCTTGAAAATCGTCTCATCCTGGAGGGAAACAAACCACGTGGGCTCGGGTGTCAGTTTGGGTGAAGAATCTGAGGGAAACTCAGGGCTGTGCCAGTGCTGCAGATACCGAAAAAGACAAAAGGAAGATTTATATTGTCTCCAGGCTTCCTGGATACTGGAACTTGCACCTTACCCGAAGGGAGCAAGGAGTTTCAAATGGTATTTCCTAGCAGCTCCCACAGTGATCAGAGCCCCGCAGGGCGAGTATACCTCAAATATCCTCTGAGTACACACAGAATATATTCTGAATACACACAGAATACAGCTGTGTGGCTGCTTCTGTAGTGTTTCTCCATTTGTACTATGGAGGATTATGTTAACTCCTTATAAGAGCGGAGCCCTTCCAAGCTGCGTGTCCTCGAGGTTACCCCACACGATAGAGGATGGAGAAGGGGTACCCTGACATGTAAATTCCTGGAGGATACCATCAAAGAGTAGCTGAGAACTTGCCTGTTCTAGATTTGTAACTGTGGGCAAATATGTCCGGAAGTGAGGAGAGAAATTTTAACTAAGACCTTGTACCAGAGGGTCTCTGCCTCATTTCATGTAAATCATATTGTAAGTGGAGGGATGTAACCTTGATCTTGGCAGAGGAACCCCAGTAGAAAACAGCAGCTGTTGATGTGCCAGATGACCAGTGATAGGTTTCCTTACCGCAGCAGGCCAGGAAGATAAGAGCCCCAGTGTCAGGGTTGTGAACTTGGACCATGGAAAGATTTCAGTGCAACACAACTCACAGAATTAAGTGGCTTCAGTGGATGTTTGTGTCTTTAATAATTAAGCTATAAATAACTCAGTTGAACAAACATGCTTTATAACTATGAACTTACTCAGGATTCAGAAGTACTTAGGAGTGGTAGCTCCAAGCAGCCTTTGCCTGCCATATGCCAAGCCCTGGGAAGGATGGTCATCACTGGACAAAAATTTTAAAAAGTACATATGTATATGTATGTGTGTATATATATATATATATTTTTGTGGTACGAGGGATCAGATTAGGTCCTTGTGCTTCCACAGTAAGAGCAATCCCAGTTGAGCTAAATCCCTGCCATAATTTTCTTTGATTATGTATTTATGTGTATAGACTTAAATGTATTTCCATTTGCTAAATATCTGAAGTTTACCTTATGATATCATGGCATTTAGTCCCTACCCTACTCCTACAAGGAGTTTCTTCTGCATGCTGCAGTGTAAGAATTGTACTGGAGGAATTTAATTTTTTTTTTTTTTTTTTTTTGAGACAGAGTCTTGCTTTGCAGTTCAGGCTGGCCCGTAGCTCAGCCTTGAACTCACAGCAATCCTCCTGCCTTTGCCTCCCTGAGATTACAGGTGTGAGCTGCCGTGCCCCGCACTGTGGTATATAGTTCTGATTGCTGGTGGGCCTGAGTCTCCACACCGTCACTGTGGTATGTGGTTATTGGAGATTGAGCCCTTGCACTTGCAAGGCAGGTGCTGGAACCACTGAGCTAAATCCCCAGCCTTGGAGGAATTTGATTTTGATATAACATTTATTTACAGTTTCCCCATAGTCCCAGTGATGTCCCTTATAACTTTTTTTCCGGAAGCAGGGTTCAGTCATTACGTGCATGTTGTATGTTTGGCGTGTTTCCTTCATCTAGGTCAATTTCCTTACCTTCTATTGTCATTCATGACATTGCCATTTTTAAAGCTTAAATGGTACTATAGAATATTGCTCAATTTGAATTTGATTATATCTTCATATTTAAGTCAAGATTATTTAATAAAAACAGGAAATAATGAGAGGAGAAGGAGAGATGAGAGGAAGGAGTGAAGTAAGGATGGAATGACAAGGCAGAAAAGATGTAAAATGATTTCTTAATAAATCATGTGTGAAAATCAGATGAAGTTAGTGGATTTATGTTCAAATATTTACAAATCATGTATTGGTAGATGAGAGACCATAGTGTTTATTAAGACTTACGGATATCTGGAATACTTTTTGAAGGACATTTGGCTTAGTGGCAAACGAATAAACCTTCAGAGTTTTGTTCGTGTTTCAACTTAAAATGTAAAATGCATGGAAAATTTAATCTAGTAATTTTCTTCAAAACATAAAATCGGGCAATTTATTTTTTAATATATACATACCCATTGTTGGGTATACTTTAACTCTAGTGTATTTCTTTTTGTAACCCAACACCAGTTCACAAAATTAAAAATGGTCTCAGGAAGGTAATAGAAATATGTAGACATTGTTCCAGATAGAAGAGAATTTAATTTGTTTCTACAGCCTCCAAAACTGAGGTTCATGTGTCATGTCTTGAAAAGGTGACTTTAATGAAAGCTGCTCAGAAAGTAAATATTAATTTCAAGTTGCCACCCCCAAAAGCTGCAGTCAGTTTTCTTCTGTGGCTTTATGTCCACCATACTTAGGGTCTGCCCTATCTCTCAACCCCCAAATAAAAAAGAAGGACCTGTGTAATCATGGGAATATAGGAACACTGCTAAGAAATCACAGCATTGGAGTGATTTTTCTTCCTATCATGCAAATACTCATTCCTGACAGCTTTTGGTTTTGCTAGGGAAGGCAGAGTTGTAGAAAAACAAACACTCTGAGTAGGCAAGGTATTCCATTTCCCGCTCATGTCTTTGGTGCCCTTAATTGCTGTCCTTGGAGTCTCTGTTCTTACCCAGTGTGTAATTAGGCACCAAATCAGTGAGGTATAGTCTTCTTTGCCTGGGTTTGTTTTCTGGGATTTCCTGTTAATTCCTGAGCTGGACGGAGGTAGACGTTGTGGTTGGCTTTTCTGAGTCTCAGCAGAAACTGAGAGTTGAGGTCTCAGGTTTTGTTATTATTAAGGGAAATTGTGTGTGAAGAGAAAACTCCAGTCATTTGTGCTTTTATTTTTTAAATCTTGTATTATGAAAAAAAAAATGAGACATCCTGTCTATAACAAATCAAAATATGTACCTATTGCTCACCTGTCACAGTGATCAACTTCTAGGTGATTTTGTTTCATTTTCATGCCTAATCATTCACCACCACCACATTAGTCTGAAACAAACCTCAGATATTATTTCATCCATAAGTATTCCAGTAGACTATATTTATACATACACACACACACACACACACACACACACACACACATACATTAAGCAGTTAAGCATATGTATGTGGATGCTTAATATAATGTATTCTGTAAGCTAATAGACAATTTAGATACTTTCGGTTTCTGTTGGAAAGATTTAGAGATCTGGCTGGCATCAGGTGAGGCTTTGGTGTGAGTGCTGTGGACATCCGGAATGGTCATTCACCGTTTCGGGGGATAGCAACTGTAGATCCAAGGAAAGTGATATTGCTCAAGAATTTTGGATTTGAATACAGGACTCAAGGTTAAGGTTGAATTGTTTCTATTTGTATGTTTGTCTGGAGACTTATATGCTGAGGAGTTGGTCACATGAACCCCAGCTCCCGGCATCCAAACTATACCCATGGACAAACCATCAGTCATCTCGGAAATTAAACTGACTGACTTAAAAAGCAAGTATGATGCTTCCTGTACCTATTAGAACTAGGATGAAGTATTATTTGGGACATGAAAATAACATCCAGTTGCATGTACTCCTTTAGCATAGGCTTTGTTTCTGAAACTACCAATATTTAAGATTTTTAACCATGTAAAGATTGTAAATGTAATGCAAAAGTTGAGGAAGAAATCACAACTTTTTTGAGGAATCATCTTGTAATTTGGCTTTTCTTTCTCTTTTTTTTCTGGAGTATATTTTCCTTGGACATTTTGTTTTTCTCCAAGTTGAGATCCATATTGTCTCACTCAGAGAAAACTTTCTCCCCTGTTGGATAGTAACCCCTTTGGGAATGGTGCTCGAGCAGGCCCACTGAAAATTACGGTTCCCTTTGAAAGAGTACCTGTTTATCAGAACCGTTCTCTCTTTTCTCTTTTAGCTTTGCCTCCCCGGTTGAAAGAGATGAAGAGCCAAGAGTCAGCTGCAGGCTCCAAACTTGTGCTTCGGTGTGAAACCAGTTCTGAATACTCTGCTCTCAAGTTCAAGTGGTTCAAGAACGGCAATGAGTTAAACCGAAAAAACAAGCCGCAGAACATCAAGATACAGAAAAAGCCGGGGTAAGCAGAACGCACGTAGCAACAGTCTGGGCCTGTCAGTAGGAGGATATGAAATGTGACTCTTGGACCCAAATGAATACATTTGCTATTGAGATACATGGCATATAACAAATGAAAAGATGCTTCCTAATATACTGACTAGAAATTGTGAGAAGCTGGGGTTTTTCATTCTTACAACTTTAGTGTCAAGAAAGAAAAGGATGAAGGGAGAAAGAACTCCAGGAAGAAGGGTGCTGTGGAAGTGAAGAAGGAAAAAAGAATTACTAGCAGCTGTTGGAATAGTCATAGATCCAACATTTCAACTAATTTCTTTAAAATCAGACAGATGCTATGTAGAGTACATTTGCAAAAATCCTGACTTCATTATAAAGCTTAATAAATACCTTGATTTATCCAGACATTGGACTGAAATCATTTAAGTTGGATTCTTTTCAAACTATGGGTTCATACATAAAATTATATCTAGTGAAAATTTTTAACCAACAGTTCTGTTAAACTGCATCATGATGAAAACAAATTTTAAAAATCATGTGATCTCAGGTTCCAGGATCTTGCATTTTCTTGTCCCTAGAGGACGTCTGAATCGAGAAAGGGTTCTGGATCCCCTTGTGACGAGTAATTTTGAAATACATCTAAATGATGCCCCTTTATTATCCATGCATTTTATTATTTATTTCCATATTTAAAATTTATTTCACTGAGTTTTAAAGAGGAAGGGAAAGAGATAAATACCAATACATAGGCTTTTTACTTCTACCTGCTCCATTATTCAGTGCCACACATGTTCCAGTGGTTTTAAGCTCAGGTGCTTTCTCCACTCGCAGTTCAGTGGGTTCCAGTGAAACTCCAGGTATGATGATAAAATAACAGCAGGAGAACCCCCTGTGGCCCTTTGATTTCATAGTATAGCTACCAGAAAGTTGTCATACATCCTTGGAGCAAGTGAGAATGCAGTGATTGTAATGAGAACCTAACAGAATCTTCTGAGTGTTGAGTTGCTCTGATAATTACAAGTAGGAATTTTTTCTAGTTCACATGGTGCATTTAATTACACTGCGTGTTCTGGTTGTAGATTCTGTCAGCAAGATCTGTTGATTTGGAAGCTCGGGATACTAAAGAGAGAGAAAGGGTGGGTTTCACTTTCTGAAGCAGGTCATAGTTCAGAGATAGAAAATGTACTATTAAGAGATGGGACACTAGCCTGCAACATCTTGCTTTTCTTTAGATAACATTCTAACATATAGTATGGAATGTTGAACACAGTGTGTGATGACTCTAATTTTGCAGATTCACGAATTCAGAATCAAAGGGTGTTATGTCTGTCTAAAGTCAAATAAGTAGTTAAAAAATTCGACTAGAACCATACATTTTTTTTGTTTTTGGATTCCTTAATTTTGTATTATTTTTAAAATGGTGATGATCCATATGTCCATAATGTGGACGTGGAAAGTAAAGAATGAATGAATTGAAAAGATAAGTATGATTCTTATATAGAAAATTGACCAGACAAACAACTTTTGTAGATGGGAAACTACCAATGTTTAAGATTCTCAATCATGTAAAGATTGTAAATGTAATGCAAAAATTGAGGAAGAAACTACAACTTTTTTGAGGAATTATCTTATAATGTGGCTATTCTTTCTCTCTCTCTTTTTCTGGAGAATTTTTTCCGTGGACATTTTTTATTTTCTCCAAGTTGAGATCTATTTTGCCTCACCATGGATGACTTTTTCCCCTCTTGGTTAGTAAGCCCTTTGGGAATAGTGCTCGAGCAGGCTCACTGAAAATTACGGTTTCCCTTTGAAAGAGTGCCTTTAGAGTGTAGATATGGATTGAAAAGATTGTGGTGTTTGTTTTATTTCTCATCAGTTGGATAAATTAGTAAAAATCTGTTAAATGTTATCTGAACATACAGAGATTAACAGTTCATTTATTGTTATGTGGCCATAGAATGTAATCAGTCCAAATACCACATTTTCTTCATTCATCTGTTGATGGACATACATACCATCTCCAAGATGTAGCTATTAGAAATTGGACTGCTGTAAACACGGGTGTGCATCTACCCCTGAAATATGATGGCTATAACTTCTAACAGAAGGAAACGGTAACAGTAATGTTTAAGTGCCAATGATAGGGCTTAAATCAGGTAGTAGAGAAACTGCAGAGGTTAGGGCATTAGCTCTGTTCTCAGGAGACCCCAGGATGATACAGAGATGATCTATTTCAGTCCTGTATCAAACGTGGGCTTTCCAGACCTTCTGCTGACACACACCATTAGTGCTGGAGAGGAGGGTGGTAGGAAAGAGAGATCTAGGCTGAAGGAGTAGCGGAAAGCTTTTGATGACGAAAGAGATTCAGCCTGATGATATGTGGTCAGAAGCAAGTGAACCTGAGAAAATAAAGAGTGAAAAGACATAATGAAAAATATACCTGCATATTATGGACTTGATTTTGAAAGGACGCAGGGATGCTTAGACATAATTTGCTACATGGTTTGGGTGACACATAAAAGTATCAGTATTCAGGAAAGCATTTTCATATTGACTTTATAGGCTCAGACAGTTAATAGCACCGTCTACATGTTAATGAAAGCCTGTTATACCAGAAAAGCCAGTATTCAGAGATTAATTCTTTTAAAACATATTCTTGCTGGAGGGAATTAAATAGGGAAAATTTTATTTGTTAAATGTATGATTTACTCTTGGAAAAACATTTAATATCTTTGAGATAGAAATAACTCATAATTTGTATAGAGTGGACAGCTGCTTTAGAAGTGATCAATTTACCAGTTTTCAAGGTAGGTGCTGGAACCACTGAGCTAAATCTCCAAGCCCTGAGTTAATTTTTTTTTTTTAAACCAGGGTTTGAACTCAGGCCTTTGTCCTTCCAAGGCAGGCATGGTACCATTTGAGCTAAATCCAGGCCCTAGTTTACCAGTTTTTAGAAATGGGCGTTTTATAATTTCTCAGTGGCTCACTTTTTAAAGATAGTGTTAGCAGAAATTTTTAGTTAATATTAAAAGATCCATCTGAATCTAAATTTATCATTTGGAAGGTACTCTATTATATCATATTATTCTGTAAAGATAAGTAGAATGACCAATAGTATCAGACCAATATTTTAAAGTAATTAATATGCTAAGAATGAAGAAAGGTTGGTTTCTTTTAGCTGATCATTATGATAGTAAATAAAGTTCATTGGAAATAATTCTGACTCTGAGACATATTGTTTCATAGCTACCTTTATTACATAAAGTCAGAATATTGGACTAGAGGCCTGCTCAGACTTAGGGTTATTTCTAGGTGAAATCATCTCACTTATCACATTAATACTTTCTCATCACTAAGATATTCAGAGTATAATAATCATTTGCTGTGGTTTGTTACTTGACTAATACTTTGTCTTTGGCTATATTCAGTCAACCAAAGGTGAAGTTCAGCCTAAGGTTTAAGATTTCCCTTGGAGGGCCAGGGAGTTAGCTCAGTGGTTCCGGCGCCTGTCTCGCAAGCGCAAGGACCCGGGTTCGATTCCCCGGTAACCACATAACAATACTGGGTGTGGGGACCTGCAACCAGTACCACATACCACAGTGCCGGGCGTGGTGGCTTACGCCTGTAATCCCAGCACTCGGGAGGCAGAGGCAGGAGGATTGTGATGTGAGTTGGAGGCTGAGCTCAGGGCCAGCCTGAACCACAGAGCGAGACCCTGTCTCCAAAAACCTAAAAAATAAAGATTTCCCTTGGATTCTCTTTAGCTAAACAAAATTTTGACTCACTCAAAACCCTTAGTCTAACTTCTTTTCCCGTTTCATAATCTAGATTGTACATAACAGCCAGAATTTCCTTTTAATCCTTTAGTGTTATTAAAAGATTTTACACCAATATTCAATTTCTATTATTGGGTAAAATCTTAACCCTCTTTTACCCTTACTTTTACTAATAAGTTACATTCTTACATGTTCTTCCTATGATTTTTGAATTCACATTTGAGCCTTTGTTTATTTTATTTGGCTAAGCAATGTGTGGGACCAATTTAAAAGAAATGGAAACCACCCATGTATAGTATGTCTCCCTATCTCTCTCTCTTTGTTTTCTTTTCATGGTAGATGATTTTGATCAAGAAAACTGAAGAACTTTGGGAGCTATCAGATTGACCTCATTTCAATATCTCCTGAGTTTAACCTTAGGAAAGGCTGACTTCCCACTGTTTGTATGTCCTGAAGTTTGAATGTCCTCAATTTAGTCTCATCTCTTCATTTCACCTTTTACATATTTTAATATTGTTTAAATTTAACTCTGATTTGTTCAAATGTAGAATTTTTTTTTTTGTATTTACACGTTCTCAGTGGTTACAGTTTTTTTTTTCCTGTAACAGAAAATTTTCATTTGCATTCCTTTTTCTTACTAAGCAGCTCTTGCAGGACACTTCGTGTGAAAAGACATCTTGATTTCCTTATGTAATGGCCACTTTCTGCAATCTGTGTGAGCCAGAGTACAGTGCCTAATTTTGGTGCCAAAGAAGCCCTGATTTCACTTTTTTTACTCTTGTTGAAAGTAGCAGATTGGCAAGACCAGAAACAGTGTTGAGCACATGGACTTCAGTCTGTGTGATTCTTCAGGGATCAGAGGGATGGACTTGAGCAAACTGAGGTGTTTCCTGCACACGTTTAAGTTGTTATCATGGAAGTATAAAGGTGAAGAAGAAAACTGGCTGATAGCTATTGGGACCTTGAATCCATCTTAAGTGAATGCTGTCTAAAAGAAATTACCTATATATTTTTAATACAAAAAAATTAATATTTTTAACACAAAAAAATTAATATTTTAACCTAAATTTATAAATCAGTGTGTATTTATTCCAAAGTAATGCATGTTTAGTTTTAAAACCCAAATATGTCAGGACTTAGAATATAATTATAACAGTAGCTAACATTTATTGGGACCAATAACTATTGCATGTATTATTTTAGATGATTTATGTGAATTAACTCATGTAGCACTTGTAGAAAATGAAATCCATTGACACGCAGACTCTTCTCTGATCACCAAGAAACTCATCATTTGAACAGCAGAAAGTTAGTTTTATGCCTGGGAAAGACTTCAGGGTTTTTTCCAAATTAACCTCCTTTAGGCAGTGTAACTAATTGAACAGAGAAAAATGGCTGCATCTCCACTTATCAAAGTGCTAGGTGCTTTTAGAATTTACAATTTTCAGAATGGGTTTGGCTCTTTCTACTCTTAACTATATTCTGTCCCTACTCTGGGATACAAAGACTGCAAAACCTCACATTTAAATGAATCCTCACAGTTCACAGGAGCCTTGATGATCATATAGATAGCTAATTTTTCTGTTTTCTCCATGGAGAGTCCTGAATTGCTGTTGACTCACAAACTCTCTTGCCATCAGTTTGACTTTAACATTTTCCCCTTGATATTTTTTTTTCTTTTTTGAGACAGGGTTTCACTTTTTGTAGGTCTGGCTGGCCCTGAGCTCAGCCTCAAACTCACATCACAGCAATCCTCCTGCCTCTGTCTCCCAAGTGCTGGGATTACAGGCATGAGCCACCACGCCCAGCACTGTGGTATGTGGTGCTGATTGCTGATGGCGCTGATTGCTGGTGGGCTGAGTCTCCACAGCCCACATTGTTATATGTAGATACCTGGGATCAAACCCAGGCCCTTGCATTTGCAAGGCAGGCGCCCACACTACTGAGCTAAATTCCTGGCCTGCTCTTTGATATTTTTGAGTATCAGGCTTTGATTTAAACTTTCACTTTAAAACAAGATTTTGTTGCAAAAATAGTTGAAAGAGCTAATCTAATTTAATCTTTCTCTGCATAGATATTCTTGTAAGAGTGTGGTTGGCAGGTGGTTATCCAGATTTGAGTCTTTCCAAGGAGAAAGCCTAATTCTTTTCACTAGACACTCAGTCCATTTCTCAGTGCTCAAAAGTTCTTTATAACATCACCCACAGAATGCCTTCTTTTTCCAGCAAGACTTAGTTCTTCCTTAGTTCTTTTTCATGTAAGATGTAGTCTTTGTAAAGGACTTGGCAACCACAAGTAATTTCCTTTTATAGATAATTGGAATTTCATTTACATTGCTGACCATTTAAATAGCTGCTTGCTAGTGGAATCTCTGTGTCTAACAGAATTCTCCACCTTCAGATTTTTGGGTCCTGTTCAAATTTGATCACCTTCAAAAATTTTCTAATTCTTGACATTTCTCATAAAATATTACTTCAAAAATAGTTCATAATTCTAAGTGTAATTCAGCCAGTCATCAATGTATTGGAATTTTTATCCCATTTCATTAATGTTCTACTTTAATATTAATCTGGCTCAAGAGGACATAATTTTTTCCTCTTTTGTTTTTAAAAAAAAATAGTTTTCAGAAACAGCTAATGTTACACATGTGGCTATATGAAATGCTTTTTTTCTTTCTATATGTTAGTCATTGTATCTTTCTCCCTTCCTGTATTTATAGTATTGATTCATTGGTTTGTGTGTGTGTGTTTGTGCGTGTGTGCGCGCGCCCCACATGCACGCATGTGTGTGGGTGCAGTATGGGGATTGATCTCAGAACCTTCACACCCAGGCGTTTTTAGTTTTTCTTTTGATACAGGTTCTTAGTATGTCACTACATTACCCAGTCTGGACTGAAACTTGAGGACCTCTTGCCTCTGGCTGCCAGAGTGCTGTCATTTAAAGGTGTGTGGCCTCACACCTGGTACCACTAGTGATTCTTACCCCTGAGTGGATCGCTTAAGCTTGTTTTAATTAAACTGAATCTTGAGTTTTGGTCCATTATTGTGCTCACCTAATATTCTCACAAGTGTTCTCTAAAGGAATGATTCCATGGGCACACATCATATTTGCTTTAGATTTGCATAAAACTATGAGAAATATTATTGTAAAGACAATCTCAACAAGCGGGCATTGGTGGTCCACCTTTGTAATCCTAGCATTTGGGAGGCTAAGGCAGGAGGATTGCAAGTTCAGCTGAAGTCTATAATATATAGCAAGACTCTGTCTCAAAAAAAATAAATAAATAAAATGAAAGAAACGTCTTTAACTTTCTTTAATGCAGTATTTTCTTGAGCACAGAACATTGTCTTTTAGCTCTCTCCCCCACCCCCATTGTCCCCCTTTCTCTCTCTCTCTCTCTCTCTCTCTCTCTCTCCTGCCCCTTTCTCTCTCTCTCTCATGCTCAGCATTTAATTACATTTCTTGGAATAGTGTTCCAGGAAACACTGCCCAGGCCTATTAAGGGAATTTTGATTTTAAGACTATCCTTTTACAATTATCTTAACTGCAAATTTGATTACTGTGTTTTTTGTAGTTCAATCCCGTTCAATAGTTAAAATATTAAATTGCACAGGGTCAAGAAAAAGGTCATTACATATAAATACATTATTCCTAGATTTATATAAATTTTAAAAAGAGGTTATTCTATTGATTGTTGTATATTCTTCTAGTACTCTTATCTCAGAATCTGACATGAATAAGAACTAATGTTTACTTATTTTAAAAATTTACTCTTTCACTGGTGTTAAAGATCAGGATCCTTCCACTTTGATATTCTTCATAATATTACTATTACAGTTTGTAAAACAAATGAAAATTATTTCAGCAAACTTTATAATATTCTGGGCTGCAAACTCTTAGTGCAATACTTATTTCTCCTCATTCTTCAAAGGTATCTGTGATGAAGGTGTCATGTTACATGGGGACAAGTCAAAAGCTGATAATCCCTTCAAATATTATATTTGAATGCTTTAAATCCACACTTAAAAATGGTATTTTGATAATTTGAAACTTGTTACATTTTACTAATAATATCCTAGTTGCCAAGATGCTTATACCATCAGAGTTTATTTGGATCACAGGAGTGCACTTTAGAGAAATTTTTCTGTTATTAAGCTTTCCAATTAATGTGTGAATATTCCTTAAATAGCCCCCCATGGTTCCATCAGATAAAAAGGCAAGGCTGTTATTATACTACATTTACTTTTTCACCAGTTTTGTTCCATGAACCATTATTTTCTCAAAAACATTAACACATACCATATGTCATGTGAATGAGGATTCTATAGTCAAAAAAGTTAAGAGAAATTAAATAGTAAATCCTTTTATTACAGTTATGTTATATGAAAGCCTCTGGGGAAGTCTGTAGGGTTAAAAAAAAAAAGCTTGTTTTTTTTAAAACATGTGTTTTCCAAACTTTAAAAATATGAAACCTTTTATTTTTTCTATTAATTTTTATAGTTTTTTTTTAAATGCTTTGTAGTCCAAGTTGGCTTTGAACTCACTGTGTAGCCCACGTTGGCCTCAAACTCATGGCCACCCTCCTGCTCAGCCTACTGAGTGGTGAAATTATAGGTGCACCACCACACATGTCTTTTCTGTCAAGTTTATCTCCTGACCTTTGTGTTGTGACTAGCTGAAGAAATTTTTCAAGTAAGATATTGGCTCGACCATTCCTGCCTATGATTGGGTTCACTCAAGACTGTCTCCATCCTCTTCATGTGGCCTCCCCCTTTCCTGCTGCCAGCGTTAGGAATGTTAGGTCCTGCTGAGCCCTTTGGTGGGAGTTGACAAAGATTCGTCTCATTTGTCCACACATTCATCCAGTAGGCTTTGAGCACACACCCAGAACAAAGTCAGGATATGGGCCCTGTGAGGATGCCAGAGCTTGAGTTATGGCATCCTTCTCTGAAGAATACGTGGTGTGTCAAGAAAGATGAGATGCACCAAAAGAATTCTAATAAAGGGAAGCTCATGGGAGAGATCCTCAAGGCTGTCAGAGTGTAGATGAGTGAGTTAGCAGCTCATCTCTTGACTTTGAGAAAGACTTCAAGAATGAATTGATACTCATGGTCCAGTAAGATGAGGATTGTTGGAAATAAAATGCAAAGCTGTATTGAAGGATAAAGAAATGGTCCAGCCATAAGCACAGAGGTGGACGACTATTAAGGGTGACATATGGAACTTGGGTGATTCAGTTTGATAGACTAGAGGAAAATAAGATGATTTAAGGATGGAATAGTTTGTCTTAAACATGATGACAAGAAGACTACAAAATACTAGCAAGTAAAAATTCAACCAGAAAAAATTGCTTTTTCCTTCCTGCCTTGTTTTCTCCCTGCTGTCTTTCCAATAGTCCAGGAAGTTGCAATAACCTGGCTAGAGCAAACCTATGTTTTAAAAAGGCTTTTGTAGTTCTTAGTCTCTTTATCCTGGAGACTGCTTAAATTGCAGCTATGTGCAATAGTAAAACAGATGAAGGAAATCACAATGCTATCCGTGTTTTTAAAAAATGCTAGACATTGATATGATGTTTATACTATACAAGTATGTACCATTGTTTCATGGATATTTATTGCAGTTAAGAATCATTCACGTGGGGCCGGGGATTTAGCTCAGTGATTCCGGTGCCTGTCTTGCAAGCGCAAGGACCCGGTTTCGATCCCCGGTAACCACATAACAGTACTGGGTGTGGTGACTCACGCCCAACAGCAACCAGTACCACATACCACAGTGCCGGGCGTGGTGGCTCACACCTGTAATCCCAGCACTAGGGAGGCAGAGGCAGGAGAATTGCTGTGATGTGAGTTGGAGAATGAGCTCAGCACCAGCCTGAACTACAAAGCGAGACCCTGTCTCAAAAAAACCTTTAAAAAAAAAAATCATTCATGTGGTACTGTGCTTCTAGCAATGAGAATCTGAAGGAAAGACAAATTTCCTTTCTTTTGGAAATGATGATAATTTTTCATATAAAATTCACACTATTCCTGATACTACTGTACTGAAAAGTACAGACCATTTTTATCTGTCCTAACATTCATTGAATACCTGTTCTTAAGAGATTTGAAGTAACAAGTTATTACATTTCCTCTTCCTCTAACCTGGTAGCTATAGATATAAGGAGGAAAGAAAACTTATCAGTTGGGTTTAAAAACATAAGGCATTATATGGTCAGTGGTTAGTGGTAGTGGTAAAAATGTAAAAAGAAAAATTGGAAAGCTCTTGTAAATTACTCATTTGTGTGATAATATTGAAATTTTTGATGGTACAATTTAATTGTGATGTGTTCCACTTTTACCGTGGCTAAATCACAGAATCAAATAAAGGTAAAAACAAGTTGTGCTTGAATACAGTATGTGTTTTGAGGGGAGGGAGATTTGATTACAGAAAAATATGATTTTTATATCGATTAGATTTCTGCAACACATACTCAGATCAGTTTGGTTCTGAACTTACAGGAAGTCAGAACTGCGGATCAACAAAGCATCGCTGGCTGATTCTGGAGAATATATGTGCAAGGTGATCAGCAAGTTAGGAAATGACAGTGCCTCCGCCAATATCACCATTGTGGACTCCAATGGTAAGAGATTCCTGCTACACCCTGTGTCCTAGTCCGTAAAAGGGGTAGAAAGCAAGAGATGTGTACAATTTGTGATAAATTGGTGGGTTCATCCTCACTACAAACAAAGAAAAATCTTTGTATATTTCATGAGGCCCTTTTGTCCATGACATAGCATAGACTGGACATAGACATAGGTTTTTCAAAAGGATTTCAATAGGTTTATGGATGACAGAAACAGGACAAGCTCCTAAGTAAGAGAAATTGTACCTCCCTTTTAAGTTAGTTTGGGAGTCGCATCTTTGGCTTTGTCAATAACAGAATTTCATCTTCGATGTACAGAAGAATATGTGTATATTTTATACAGATATGCATAAGTTTATGTATTATACATAGAGTACTATATTATATACAGTTGCCACTTTTTATGTTCCTTTGTATGTTTTTAAGTGTTCAAATATGTTTCTAGGTAATGAAAAAGTAGGACAGTGCATTCTTTTAAGAGTACTAATTTTGGAATTAGGAGAGTCTTAGAGGCAGTGAATTTCCTACCATACATAACCTTTTAGTTTCCTCCTTTGTTAAGTAGAGACGTGACTTAGTGATAGAACATGCCACTTAGCCTTTGACCCCTTCCCTGAGCTATCTTAGGAGAATAACAGAAGCATAGCCTGGTGAGTGGCCCCATTCCATAGAACCAGCACTCCACAACCTGATAGAGTTGTGTGAAGCAGCTCAAGATGACGTAGAAGTGGCTGCTTAAACTTTATGGAATAATTAAATACTGTTTCTATAACTATAATGTTTTGAGTTATGGGATTTAGCTGTTACCTTTACAGGTCTGTCAGTTTCCATAAAGCCAAGCCTAAGTGCATTGGTTCTTAGTAGCAGATCAGAAAGAGAGTTCATTATAAGCATGCAGTGTCCTAAAGTGCAGTGAAATGCCAGGTGAGCGTGAGAAGAGCCTGTAACATGAGTGGTTAATGTTGTAGGAGGCCAATCTGATTTTTCTCACTTGAGAAAAGTGGTGTGATAGGGTAGTAAGTCGTGTGATAGGGTAGGGAAAGGGACTGAGATAAATACATGGAACAGAGTTGGCAACATACAGGTTAAAGCTGGTCCTGTGAGGTCTCTCCAAGGAACAGCTCATTGGCAATGTAATCAAAGTTCATTACTTTCATTTTAAACATCTTTCTCCACAGACAGCAAAGGGAGCAAATGAAAGTAGTCTCCATTACTATTTTTAGGAACTGTGCTTAGGATGGTTAAAACATAAAAACCATTTAAAATTTATATAAGCAAAAATAATATCCTTTTACTTTTTAATCAGCATAGGTTAAACAGTCATATGTTCTAGTATTTATCCCACATGAAATTTTATAGGCTGCTACGTGAAGTGCCAGTTTAAAAATTAATTTCAGGGAGTTATTCTCCATGCATATTCCATTGTATAGTGCCACGTTTTGAAGGCTCTTCCCCTCAGTTTGTCACTGCTTGGTTCAGCGTGTCCGCTCCCAGTCAGTACTATTGAATTATGTTTTTATGATTTGGATTAGATTTGCATAACTGTGCATACCTGTCCCTAGAAAATCTATGGAAAATAAAATAGAGTTAGTGTCAACGTCTTACTGAGTGCCTGCAGCATAATTCTGATCATTCCATAGTTTCAGCATTACAGGATTAAATACTATTATTTATTCTATATCATTCCTGACATAAACCAATACAGCTCCCTTGAAATAGTTTTTGGGCAATAAAAATTTGATTGCCTGGCTTTTCACATTTTCCATAGGAGAGACAACCAATTCACTTTTCCATATTCATTCAAGTCTTGGTCTAGTACTCAAATTTGAATACATAATTTTGACAAAGTAGAGGAGGGAAATGAAATTTGGAGTATTTTATAATAATGAGGCTCTCTTGCTTGTAAAGAAGAGAGAGAAGTTCACAGAATACTGTAAAGACATTATTTTGAGGCAGAATGCTAGTATTCTTTCAGGAGTGGGTTCTTGGTGACTAGAAGCATCTGATGGAAGACACTGTAGAATCTCAGTGACACTGTCATGTGGCTTTGTTCTTACTTTCTCCTTGGAATGTTAAGAAGAGATCATCTTTATTCTTCCCTCTAATCATATTTTAAACAAATGGGGAGCTGTGAATAGACAGCAAGCTTCTTTGGGATTACCAGAGTATTTGGTAGCGAAGCAGGACCTGAACCCTTCCACACAATAATTGACTTTGGAGCTGAATACCTACGTCTGTGTGTACAGGTGTTTAAGGTAAAGTCTTAAGCAGAGCAAGGCTGAAGGAACAATATGAGTCATACAGGATGAAGGATTCCAGGGAAAAGAAGCAGAACTTCATTCTGACTGGCCTGTCAGAGATGGCCTTGTTCCCTGAGGATCTTTAAGCATTTGGACAATAGAGTTTTGGGACTCTTCTCTGCAGGGTTCTTACCTTTAATGCATCCTACACACTTTCCTAACGATTTCTTCAGTATGTATTTCCTGCATCTCCTCACTTTCAGCTATGCTTCTGTATAAATCTAACCTTTGACCTGCTCAAAGCCCCTCTTGGCCAGGCTCCTCTCACTGCTGTTTTAAGGTATTGTTTCAGTTTAAACTCCTACTAAATGATGGTTTCTCTGGTGCCCAGTTAGAATACCCAGTGCAGTAGTCTGGTTGGCAGGATTTATTGTGCTGCACTACGTCAAAAGACCTAGAAGATTTGCAAGTCGTCTGGTCTTAGTGAGATGGCTGCCACTGCTCAGCCAGCGCAGCAGATGCCATCTGCCAGGGCACCCTGGCACCATGACTGACAAGGACAGTGTGTTTTACATAGTGGGAGACACCCTCTTCTTCCTGAAAAAAAATGTGGAATCATATTGATTTCTCAGTGTTCTCCACTATATATGAAGTAGCTCCCTGTGAGTTATTATGTGCTTGAGTAAAATAATGACCATTCTTTCACTATTTTCTAACATTTAGAAAAGAACATATGCATCCTCGATCATTTTGCTAAGCTACATTTTAGAAATTTATGTATTTTCTGCCTTTTCCAATGCCTTTTAGATTCTACTTTATTTGGAATTGGGCAGAAGAATTTGCCATATGTAGACATATATAATTCCAAGCAATCGTTAATTACTTCTAGCATTATATATGTCTTAATGTAGAATTTTTATATAAAGAATGAACTTATAGGCAGTAATCATTATGTGGTGAATTACAAGTGGATTTCTTTCATGAGTAGTTATGGGGCAGTTCCAGAGTTTCCGTGCACTGTGCTTCACAGCTTGTGCTGTATGTTCATCTCTAACTGTAGTTTATTTGGCTTGGTTTTCTATAGGAAATCTGAACTTGGAAAGTAAATCTTAGCTAACAAGCTCTGTGAAAACTCTTGGGCATTAGAATACGGGAGAGAGTAGTAGAATTAAATGATTTTTAAATTAATTGTTTCATGCAGTCTTTTCCAAAATTAATATAGGAGAATGTGTAACTCATAAATCATATCTTCTCTAAGTCTTCTTTTTAATCAGAAGAAAAATTATTTGAGTGAGATTCAGGATCCCATAGGAGACATTGACTTGTGGCAATAAAATAGCTGTCTTATGTGAGAAGAGTAGAAAAAATACTGCATTTGTAAAATTTGATGAAACTGTTAATTGATTCTTTAAAAAACTGGCTTTAGTCTCATCCTCTTCCCCAAACAGTGCTGTTAGAATGGTATTGATGTCACTGATGGTGGAATGAAAGAGGTATAGGAGGTGATGAGGTGCCCGTGAAGGAGGTCTTGTCACTCCTGCAGAAGTCTCCAGTGTTGTGTATTAAGTAGGATCTCGAGAAAGGCTAATGAGAGCAAATGGATACACAGTCTGGGTGTGGTGTCTGTGCGTGGTCTAGATCACTTACTAATTTCATGGTTTCTTAGTTACTTAAGAGAAGAACTCATCATCAATGAGATGCATCCAGAAACTCAGATGTTGTACTTATGCTAATAGATAAATGTGCTCACTTTACAAAGATTGTCACTTTGTCACATTTTCATATGCATAGTAGTGATCTATACTTTTAGAAAAAGAAGGAATCATGTAAGTGAATATTGAAATACAGACACATCATATGTATTTTTGCATCCATGTATATTTATCTGGCCAAATAGTTATATGCAGTTTTTTTGTGCTCATGATGAAATCTCAAATTATGCTGCATAATAGTTAGAAAAATTCTTTTCACAATACATTTTTCAACACGGTGACTTTTTCTGAAGGCTAGATCCACTTCATTAATGAAGTATTCAAACATTACAAATATACCAATGTTCTCTATGTTTACTTACCTATTTTTCAGAAGGAGCTTAGCAGTATGCAGTTCCTGACGATTCTAAATCCTCATTAATTTACACTAAGGAAGAGGGCAGCTTGTATCAGTTAACAAATTTGATATATCAAATTACTCTAAGAATATATTGCTTAAATAAGTATCAAAGAGATGAGAGAACTTAATAATTTTTTTAAAGTCTTTAAAAGTAATGAAAAATAGTTTCAATCGCATTAAATTTTGAACTTGTATTTCCCCTAGGATTAATTCAGAAATTTCACAATTTGAAACTATAATCACTAACGATGTTTTAAAGCAAGATCTCTGGGTCTTATTTTAGGCAGGGAGTTTATTTTAAAATGTCTCTGTCTAGGAGCATCATTACAGTAACCTCCTATTCTGGTATTTTATGTAGCATTCAATTAAGAAAGGAAATGTTATGGTTAACCTTTCCTCTAATCTGAGGTTATTTTTGCTAGAGATAGAAAATCTCTGATTTTTTTTTTTTCTTCCTTGAAAGGTCACAGCAGAGACAACTACTTAGTTTGTCAAAAATAAATGTAAAGGGAATCTTTATGTCAGGTTGTGACTGGGCCATGAACCCAACTCTCGTGGCCCTGGAGCCCACCACGTCTGTCGGGGTGTTGAGGCGCTGATGCTTCCTAAAGGAGGAGGCTCTTAGAAGACATGGGACCTCTCGGTGCTCTTAGAAAAGGGCAAACATTGTGGAGCTTGCACACATTTTCCTCATTACATCTTCTCAGAGAAGAGCAGTTTCCTTTTCCACAGTCCATTTGTAGCTGCATGAGAAACAGTATCTCTGTCTTCTGTCTTCCTGGCTTAGGGCATCCTCTGTAAGTGCCTGTGCTTGAGAAAGTCCAGGGGGGGCCACACACACTCCTCTCACTTTGTCCTATTCTCGGTGGGTGTGAGAACTATTGTAGGTAACTCTGATAAAATGTGTTCTAGTCTTTGATGGGGAGGTCACCCTCATATCGTTTGTACCGGAAGCACACCTGTCAAGGATTATTCTGACTTTTACATGTATAAGAGCTCGCATAGCTTTTTCTTTCCTTTCGGTTCCACAAACCTTTTGTCCATAGATAAACTTTAGAAATTGAAGAAATATTGCTGCTCAATGCAGTTCTTCTTCCCTACTAGTCACATCCAGGCATGGAAAGCCTAAGTGTTTGTATCTATATTTAAATATGGTAATATTCATAATGAAGATGTCTAACTCTGTGATTAAAAGGGTACTAATTCAGATATGAACTGATTGCATATATGACCTCAGGATTTTCAGTCAGATTTAGCAATTATTATACAGTAGATCATATGATACAGTCAGCTTTTCTTTGTTGTCTTGCTTAGGGAATGTGAAATGCTATTAGATTATCAGATCAGACTGATGCCCCAGTCTAGGTTGAGCATTAGCCATCCTTGCATTTCTGTGTCTTTTCAGGCACAAACTGAAACCTTTTTATAAAGACTGAAGATGAGCTTAATGTAACTACCTTTTATTCTGTGCCAAAGACAGTAAGAAGGCAAGTGCATAGTGTTGACTGGGATATTCACAATTCCCTGGATAATGATACTCATTCTACCCACGTGTGCAGGTTTCTCTTTGATGTCTCTGGGATGAGGGTTTGTACTTCCACTTTGCAAGTTCCAGAATAGTCTTTCATGTGAAGCAGGGAACTGGCTTACCATCGTTAATTTTATGTAGAATTCCATGTCAGAATTGGATGGTTTTTACCTACCCCAGGTAGAAACATCACTTGCTTTTAATTTTTTTGAACAAAAATACAGTGTCCAGAGATCTCTAACTTCAGAGCTCTGACCCTGCGGTCCTGTCTTTCTTGGATTCTCTATTTCCATTCTCCTTTCTGAGTGCTACCTCTTAGCCGTGGCTCGCCCACACAGACCCTGTGGGTGTGGTGAGTTCTAATTACTCATCCCGGGCTTGTTTCTGAAGAAAGAAGAACTGTTTATTTGGCCAGTCTTGTTTGCGTTTCTCACTGCCCCTGTGGCTGATGCGAGGCCTTTCCTCACTCCCTTGCAATACTTCCTGCCTTTGGATTCCCTTGCAGTTTGAAGCAGACTGTGCTTCCTAACTAGCTCCCAGCTCCTGATTATACATCATAAAATCTTATCGCCTTCTCTATTTTGCAGAGATCATCACTGGCATGCCAGCCTCCACCGAAAGAGCATATGTATCTTCAGGTAAGGAAAGAAAGCCTGGCCAGTTTTACTAACCAGACAAAGACACATAACTGCTGGCTGCTCCTTCTACTAATCAAACCCCTTCTGCATCCGAACTCCAGCTGCTCCTGTTTTCTGTTCCAGTGCTTCCTCTACCTCGTTTAAGGGAGCATAGTTCTTTCTGTGTACCTGAACTTGGACCTTAGAAACATGCACGAGAGAAAGATTTTGCTTGGTGACACTAGACGCCTACAGGAGGAATCGGGGTTATAAGCTCAGTTGTTTTACCTTTCTAGGTTCTTATCTTGTGTACTTGTGCTCTTCTACCCATCAGCGTGCAGTGCTTTCCTAGAGCAGTGATGGGGAATCCAGCCTGCAGTGATAACCACCAGCCCAGGCACGTGTGCCATGGGTTTGCCACCACTGATTTAGATGACATATGTGTTGACTTGTCTGTTTTTCATTGGCCTGTGGTATTTGCTGAGAGCAGTTGTAGTTTAGGAAGATTTTAACTACTTATGACCCAACTCAGCTAATCCATTTATAGCCATAATTCATTGATTTCTTTATGAGGTATCAATTTATTCAATCCAATTTATATATCTAAATATATATATATATATGTATCTATTTGTATATATGTATATATATAGATAGATAGATACAGATATTTTTTAAATTTTTCTTTATTCTCTAAGTATAAAGTTAATAGAATCTTAGATCACTTAGCAACCGGTGTTTATTGGGAAGAAAGTTTTTGGAGAGTGAAGGTTGAACATTGATTTCGAACAACGATAATTTGCTTTTCCATGGTCCCTCTTTTACAGAGATTTTTACACTTCACTTTATAATCATAACAAAGTCATGAAATTAGATTCTGTCGTCCCTTAGTTTTCAGATGGGAAATGTTGCGTCATATAGTTGTATCACAGAAGTAGAAGAGAAGATACTTCCAGCTGTGCGGGTCTTTCATGTTATGGCTGTGTCACTACAGCTATATTCTGCCCCATAGGCACCATACAATCTAACATAATTGTTTTTTTGTTTGTTGGTTTGGGGTTTTTGTCTATTTTTAAATAGTACAGACTTTCCTCTTTCCTTCAAAGTCATGATTTAAAATTATAGAAGCCAGATAGTTTGGAATCATAGACTGCTTTAGTGTGTTTTGTTACGAAGTATAAGCGTGTGTCGTGGGCTAGGGAGCTCTTGGAGTCTGTAAGTGATGTTGCATTTCCTATAAGAGCAAAGAGAGAAAGGAAGGAAGGAAGGAAAAAATGAAAGGTGGGAGATAAAGAGGGAGAGAGGCAAGAAGGATAGAATAATTGAATGGCCTGAATTTCTTCATTTTTCATTCAGGCATTTCTATAATTCAGATAATGTGTTCATGATCTGTTCACTGTATTAGGTGCTGTTAGGAACTTGACTTTTTAAATTTATATGATGCTTGCCTTGGGAATTTAGGTAGGCTTTAATGTTTCCTGATAGATGATTAATAAAACTTTCTAGCTGTTAAATTTCAATTCTTATTTGATACTAAGTCTTTCCGATTTCTTACTAATGAAATGCCTTAGATTCCATGCTTCCCCCCACCCCCGCATGAGTTACATTTCATTTTCTATCAATATAGAAATAGTAGTTTTCCTTCCATTACTACCTAACAGAATCTTGCACCTGTACAACCCAACTGTTGTTTATTTATCTAGCTTGCTTTATTTGATCCTACTGTGACTGCTCTAGGGAGCTTTGCATAAACGCCTCACTGCTATGTTTAGTCTGAGTGTTTATGTGGATCCAACATGCCTGGCAGTATTTTCTCTCTTTCGTTTTCTCTTTTGTATGTGTGAAAACTGACCATTCTTTTTGAGTAGGGGCTTGTTCTCTTTAGTTTTATGTTTCTTAAAATCAAACCCACACTTGAGAGTAAATTTCTTTATCTTAGACCTGATGAGAACAGTATTTCTCCAGAATTCATTTAGCAGTTGGTGTGTGGGATGTCTCTGCAGATGGACACTCTCATTTCTATCTCTTTGAAGTCTTTGAGTCTCAACAACAGAATTACTTCTTTGTGGACTTCGAATGCCTGTATATCTTCTTTTGACCTAGAAATGCTTTTTGCTTTTCTGTTGCATTCTAATTCACTTTTACTAGATGATAACCAAGGCTGGCAGGTCTTTAACACAAGAGTCTGAGCACACAACTCAATCTTCATTCCACCTTTATGTTTTATAGAGTCTCCCATTAGAATATCAGTATCAACCGAAGGAGCAAATACTTCCTCATGTAAGTATATTTAATGTTCCAGTTCACTAATTTCTAGCCACACATGGTGTCTGCTTCCAGTCAGCGTATTTGCATCTGTTGTGCACCCCAGTGAAGGGGGCTCAGTGTAGGAACAGCCTGTACTGTTCCTGGGGGACATGAGATGCTCCTCTCTGTGGAATCCACCTAAGAAGTTCAGTGATACCTCACATGTGTCAGTTTTATAATGTTGGACAGTAATTGTATGGTTTTTATGGTCTAGTATTTGGTGGAGTTTTTTCCAGCTTTCTTAATGTCTTCAGAAACTTCCTGAGGTGTGATAACCTAGGTATTTGGGGCCTGTATTTCAAAAAAAATCCACTATGATGGAGTGAGGAGGGAAAAAAAATTATAGACATATTTTATATATATATTATATATATAATATATATATATTTCAAATTTGGTAGCAAATGACTAATTATGAAAATGTCTAATAGCAAGTCCCTAGGCAGGATCTCAGATTAATTTTCATCCACTTAGAGTGAAATTCGCTTTGTGCTTAGACTTCTACAGCAGTTGAATGGACTGGTGCTTTGTGAAATGTCAAGAGAACTTAGGAAATTAGGGAGGACTAGTAAAAATAGATTTTGGGTCTTATAAATTGATAATAGCATAGTACTACATTTTCATATTCAAACTGTAGTCTTTCTCTTCCTGATTTTAACTCACTGAAAACCTCTCTGTTTGGTGAGCTCTCCAGTAACTCTTCCAGGTTAGCTCATTTTTGCCTGAAGAATGTGTCCAGAGGATGATCTCCTTTGGCCCTCAGCACAGTAGGGAACTCAAGGAAAGTCTGTAGTTCTGGCAACTTAATTTTTTGGTCATTCTGTTTAAATAGCTGAAGTTTGATTTTAACGACCTTCCCTCCAGTTGGCAGGACTGTATCTTTGACTGTATGGTGTGAAATGTCTTTCGTTAGCTGGAGCTGCGTCTGAGTTGTAGGGTGTGTGGTTCGCAGGCATGCAGTCCCCAGAACAAAACAAATCTGCTATGCGTGAGGTCTGGTGTTTTAACTACATCAAATATCAGCTGACAGGACTCATAGCATCAATCTGGGAAGATCAAACAGGAAACAAAATTCTAGGAAGAGCTAAATTGGCCTCATCTGAGTGCCTCATTATATACTGCAGAGTGCTAATCCCTATTGGTGGATTTGTGATGTTTGTATTTAATGCTGCTTATTAAAGGATTCACATAATTACATGAATTTCAGATAACTCCCATTAAGGAATTGCACTGAGCTCTTTTCTGGAAATACGTGTTGCACAAAGGAAATACCAGGTTTTTCATGTTGGCAGTTTGTCTGAGAGTAATTTGTCTCCTGTGTGATTCATCAGATAAAGTTATTGAAAGTCATGTAATTGGAACCCTCTTGCTATCTTTAATGGGGTGATAGATGCTGCCCTTAAACACATCTGAGCAGTTCTGGGCTGCAAGAAATACTTCTTTTGATTTTTCAGAGCTTTGGGACACTGAAATGAATCTCTCAGTTTTCATTTCTGTTCATTGCAGTGCTGTCAAGAGACAAATAATTTGGAAATATGACACCCTTCTCTAACTCTGAGTAACATTAGTTTCTGGTACTTGATAGTGGTTTAAGACTTTAAAAAAGAATACCACTAGGTTAAAATATATGTGTGGGATATTTTTGGACATCACATTGTTCTTCACAGACTGTTAGAAAGTACTGTTGAATTGATGAGTTAGTCTAATTTTACTCTCATGAAAATATGCTCTCACTCAAAAGCATAAACCAAGAGTTGTAGGATTCCATGTCCATTCTTGGTGAAAAAACTGTAGGCAGTGTGTGGCATAGGAAGTAACTGAGACCTAGGTCAGAAATCTGCACCGCACAGGCCAGGAAGGAAAAAGTAGCTGCTTTTGGTAAAGGCTGAAGGTTGAACATGAAGAATCTGTAATAACACTAAGCTGGACTTAAAAATTCAAAATCTGTAAAAACTCCAAAGGCCTTGGAGAAGCTCATGGGTCAGAAGTATCAGCCCTGAAGGTCAAAGTTTTGACTTTATTTCATCCAGGAAGGAGGCAGGCATCCGTTGTTAGATTTGGAAAGTGAACTGTGCTTCTGTAATGCAGTCATACCTGGGCAGGCTGCACTCTTTGAACTTCTGACGTTAGTATTTTGTGAGAAACTCTGAAAATCCTTTTGCAGACAGGTTCAGCAAGCGTGGCTGTGCGTGTTCTCACAGCTCTGGGCCGCTCTTGGGGTCTGTGCATGAGAGCAGAGGCAGCCAGGGCTGTTCCGCTTGTGCAGTCCAGTGGCCTTCACCACCGCGGACTCGCTCCCTCAGCCAGGGCTGATTTCTGGGTGCTGGGTGGGCTCTTAGAGGGTGGTGTTAGTTGATATTCTTGCATGTGCCTAGCATCTTGCCTGTGACACCCCACCTTTCCATGCTCCCACCTTGCTGTGTCTTATCTACTTCCAAAGCTTTCCCTGACTATTCCAGCCTACTAAGTTGTCATTTTTTTTTCTTTGCAACTCAGATTGGATTACCAAAAAAAATGTCCACAAGAAAATTAAAGTTGCATATTTATTTATCTGCAATAATAATGCTATTGTTTTAGTATATTTTCTTCTAACCATTGCTTTTCCTTCTGGCTTTCCACTTATTCATTATTGCTTTATCTACTTACTGTACCAGAAGCATTTTTCTCATGCCTTTAAATACAAACTAGACACACACACACACACACACACACACACACACACGGGAAGGGTGATGGGGAAGGAGCTCAGGGCTTCCTTCATGCTAGGAAAGTGCTCTCCTGCTGAGCTGCACAACTGAGCTACACACCCAGCTGTCCAGAAATATATTTTTAATCAATGTTAACAGGAAGGAAATCATTTTTGATGGAAGGTCTTAAGGAATTTTTTGTTTACAAATAACTTATCATTTTTACCCTATTTCTGTTTTTTTTTACTAACACTGTATGAATATTGATAAAAATTTAAAATTATTCCCCTTTCTCTCTGAAGACAATTTTTACTACTCTCTTTCTTGAAATTAGGAACTTGAATTGTACACTTAACTATTTAGAGAATTGTGAATTATAATTTTGACCTAGTTCATAATGACATTCTGATAGAGCAAAAGTTTCTATTTCCCTTTTTTTGCAAATGAGATGTGTGCACTAAAACAGTTGGAAGTAGTTAAATGGGTGTCCTATCACCCAGAAGTGAGAGGCTTTAAAAGAACTTGAACCTTACGAAAGAGTCGATATTACTGTCTTGTTCTTTCATAGAATCAGCAAAAAACTGAATGGGTTGTTTAGAACAAGTCCTTAATGACTTCTTTTGGAAGTGCCAGCTGCCAGTGACCCCATTTTGCAGACACTTCTGTTCAATGTTATAAAAAGCACAATAGTTATAGGAACTGCTTCACTGAATTAAGCTCTACCCATTAAAATACATAAGTGGGCGAAACATAGTTACAATGTCTAACGAATACATTAGGGAAAACAAGAAAGGTGCATTTCTGGTCAATAAGCATAAGCAATAATATATGTTTCAAAAGATAACAGGTAACATTATTAAAAGCTTACAGTGCACCAGCTACCTCTCTAAGTGTTTTACTTGATTGTTACAGAAGTTTATTCCACTTTACAGTTGTGAAATTGATAGGTATTTCTCAAAGTCACACCAGCAGTACTCAAACGCATGGAATGCTGTAGTCCGCTCCAATGCACAAGGCTTTGTCGTTTCAAATAAAATGCCTCTTGTCTTAAGAGATATGATATTCTATGAATGGATGAGAAAATAGCCTTGGATACAAAGTGGGTTGGGAGTCTGTGTGGTTTACTAAAGTAAATGTTTTACCCAGCCTTCTGGAGTTGATATGACCTTAGTGTGACACATCAAAATGTGACAGGTAAATGAAGTGGGGGGAACACATGACACTGGCGGGGTTCAGTCTCTTAAGTTTAAATCCTAATGATGCTAATCACTATCAGATCTTAGGCAAGTTGCTCAGGGTCCCCAGGTCTCCATTTTTACGTCTGTGTCCTGTTTGTCTTCAGCAAATATGTGAGACAGCCAGGTGTGAAAAAATGAATATATACCGTGCACATAGTTTCACTTCAAAGCAGTCACCTTTTTACACAGAAGAGAGCTAGAATGTGAAAAGGTGACACGACTGAAAAGAAAGGGTGCAAATGAGGGCATCTTTGAGTCTTACTTGAGCAGTGTTGGAAAAATCCTTATTGTCAAAGAAAGAAACGAGTTCATGATTTTTAGCCTAAATGATGATGCTCAATATCCTCTGCCAGGAAGTCACTGTGCCTTTTTAAATGCTATATATTCTCAGCAAAGCTTGCATTTTAAAGGAATGTATCCAGGAAGTCCTCTCTGAAATCTCTGAAAGAAATGTGCAGTTCAGTCTTGGATTTGGCACTGAAAGGAGGTAGGTGAAAGGGGGAACTTCTGTCTGCAGTGACTCTTTTGTCATAATGGGACCGAGTGCTGGCACATGGGAGCAGCACCAGGCAATGTATTGATTCAGCTGGCCGAGATCAGGCAGGTCCAGGCAAGATGCAGAGCTGTGGTTCTTCCTTTCCACACCTGGTTGGAAGTGCGTCCCGCCTTGAGGAGAGAGGCAACTACTAGGACTTTTGCTAAGGCTCTCAGCTGGGAGAGTGGCATTTTGGTTTTACCTCCTTCCTGGTGTAAAGGGAACGTGTCCTGTCCCTCTTAGAGAGCTACTTCTCATGGAGTGCAAATTGTTTTCTTGGGTTTCTCTGAGCCATTTTCAAGGGTGTGGTGGTTCTGTATGCTGTGGAGCAAGGGAAGTTACCATTCGTCATAGAGCAATAGCATGGAAATTCAAAAAGCAAATTGCTCAACTGATGTCATAACTTCCTTGTTTCTGTATGCCTGGAAAGTTTCAGGACAGGGCAGAGCCCTGGAGCAAGAGCTGCGACCTGAGTGTCACTACTGTTCCTATGTGCAGATAGACACTGCCTTCATGTTACAATCATTCACTTCCCAGAGACTACGCCTTACTGCTTCCTTTGTACTGCTGCCTGCAAACATAATGCAGTTATTCAGCTCTGCTTTTGCATTTTCAAAAGTTATTCACTGTCTCTTTTAGCAACAAGACTGGACAAGGTGATCCCCAAAATTGGATCAAGGTTTAATTGTTTGCATTCAGTTGAAAGTGAGGTTTTACAGAATTATTTCCTTGAACACTGTTAATGTGATTTTAATGTACAGACAGCTTGTATCCTGCTTGGTTTTGTAAAATGTATTTTTATTTCCCAAGTGCATTTTTATATGCATGTAAGGTGTATTTTATATACATGTAAAATTTATTCACACAAATCTTGGCTTAGATTTTATCTCATACATCACATGAGAAGTTTGTAGTTCAGAAATTTGTAACTTGTTCAAATTCAGAAACTAAGTATGGTGGACCCTCCAGCTAAGACCTGCCTGATGTCTGAATGACTTTGCCCAGCTAGATTAATGGAAGATTTACCTGTCCCTTTTATCCGTAGCATGTTCAACGGAAGCATCTGGACCTCAGCTGGTTTTGACTTATTTACAATCAGCCCTCAGGAACCAGTGGAGTTCATAAGTCAAGGGTGCACTGTAGGTAGTAGACAAAAATCAAACCTGATAACTCCAGGTTTCATGTTCTTTTAGTAAAGAGTTATATCAAATCTGCAGATCTAGTTTAACAGAGAGCTTTGTTAAAAAACAAACCGAAAAAGGCATTGAAATATGATTTGTATAAAGAACTCAGTAAAATCACATTTATTTTAGGTATTACAGAGCCAATTTGTAGAGAAATAATATCCTCTCCCAAATCTACTAAGTAATGAATTAAAGAATAGAGCCCTTAATTAGTGGCATTACAATTCTAAATTTTGAGCACTATAAAAAGAGCTAGAAATTGTTGTTCTGGAACCACTTGAGTAATTTCAATCCTTCTTTGGGAAATAATGTGGGTCTGTTTCAAAACAGGTTATTTATAAAGATGACAATAATTTTCGTTCCTTTGTGCTAAGGAGAGTCTTGTGTCCATGGGATGGGGAATCATGCTCTGAGAGTTTGCTGTTTTGAAAAGATGTATTGCCTTGTTATAGGCCAGGTAATATTTGATATATCATGATATCATAATTCCTGGAGGATTATTTGTATAATACCTAAATCTTCTATTAATACATTATCAAAAATGAAACAATTCTTGGGCCAAGGATTTAGCTCAGTGGTTCTGGTGCCTGCTTTGCAAGCATACGGTCTCGGGGTTCTATCCCTGATAACGACATACAACAATACCAGGCATAATGACTCATACCTATCAGCAGTCAGTACCACATACCACAGTGCTGGGCATGGTGACCCTTGCCTGTAATCCCAGCACTTAAGAGGCAGAGGCAGGAGGATTGCTGAGTTCAAGGCTGAGTTCTGGACCCCCAAACTACAAAGTTTTAGACCCTGTCTCAAAAAAAAAAAATTCTCAATATGTATATATTTTTTTTCCTTTTGTAGGGCTTTTACTAGAATATTCTCTTCAGTATTAAAAAAATCTCCCATCATATTGGATATCAACTGAGAAAGTGAAAGATGTCTTTATTTTCAATGCTTTTTATTTTATTCTTTTTAGGTCATTTGTAACTATACATATTTATGGAATAACTGATATTTCAGGATGTATATACAGCACATGTGGCTCAAGTCATTAATAAGCATTGTACCTCCTTTCCAGATCTTTGTAAAACAGAGTGGGTTATTGCACACTGTAGTTGTATGCTGTGCCGAGGAGCTCTGGAACCTGTTCCCAGTGTTACAGCTGCCCATTGTCCAGCCTCCCTCAACCCCACCTCCTGTCCTTACCAACTTCTAGTAATTACTGTCCCACTGTTTTGTATCTTTCAAGAGGAGAATTTAAACAATAGTGCTTTTATGCACTACAGCTAGAGCAGAGAAATGGGTTATAAATACTGCTTCTCAATTTTTTAAAATGATAAAATGGAAGCCAGGAGAGGGAGAGACAGACAGACAGACAGACAAACTTGTACCTAGAAAGCATCCAGAACAGCTGCTGGGATATGTTCACCTACAGGTGCAGAACTTGTTGGCTTTCTTAAGGAGTCATTTTAAAAAAAAAAATCAAATTAGATTAGACCTGAGAAATGGTACCATAGCAAAAAAAAAAAAAAAAGCACCTCTAAATTAATAAAATTCTATGGAACAGCCCCCTTCCCTTCTCCAAAAACAAAAAAGGAGTTGAGGGACAAAAGCAGCAGAGGGGCTGTGGAGGTGGCTCAGTCATGACAGAGGGCCTGTCAGGGAGATAGCAGGCCCTGGGTTCAGTGCTCAGACCCCCAGAGGGAAGAGAAAGGTGAGAGGGAGGGTTGATGAGGGATGTGACAGAATGGGGAATAAGAAACGGGACAGGAGGAAACACGGGACAGGAGGCTTTCCTGGAGCACTGGTGGAAATTCAGCTGTAGAGAGTGTTGCTGTGAAGAGAAACCATGGCCTTCCCGATGGCTGGGTTTGGTCCAGTCACTCAAGGGATAACATCGGCTGGGTTGTTTTTGAGATAGGGTTTCTCTTTATAGTTCAGGCTGGCCCTGACCTCACCATGCAGCCCAGTCAAGCCTAGAACACACAGCAATCCTCCTGCCTCTGCTGCCTGAGTGCTTGTATTACATCATGCCTGGTATTGTTGTATGTGGTTCCCTGGAATCAAATTCTGCACCTTGAACTTGCAAGGCAGGCACTGGAACCACTGAGGTAACAGATTTGTAGCTCCATTCTCATAGGCTTTCTCTGCCTCACCACAAGATAGCTGCTTTTATCGCTGCACAAATACATGTTTGGCTCATAATCTTTAAAATAGTCTGCTTACCCAAAGAGCAAACTTTAGGGGCCCATCTGATTGGCCCTGCATCATATGGCTGCCCCTGAAAGCCTATATCAGTGAGCTCAAGGCCTATGCCTGCCTCTGCCCCACAATTGGGTCTCCTCTCACCCTAGGTGAGGGCCAGGTGGGCTGAGCCTCAGGGAACTGCATGTAAGATTCACTAAGAGGAGGAATTCTACATCAAGGAGGGGAAGGAGTGGATTGGGACAAAATAGCATCATCTAAGACTTAAATAGCCTTAGAATCGCGAACTAGATACTGGTATGAGAATTTTAAAGGGTGATTGATTACACACAAAGGTTTTATTAAATGGATTTTTGACATACTCTACAGCAAAATGACCAATTTGAAGAAAATAATGAGTGAGAAAACAATCTCATTTTGTAAAAGACTATCAGTACCTATGAGCTTTGTACAATCATTATACCCTCTTTTTTAATCCAAGAAATTTTGCCTTTTTAAAGAAAGTAGAAAGTGAGTTACATTTCTTCAGTTAGAATGCATAGGAAACATTTTGAAATCTATGAATGTTCTTGCTTTGAGGTTAAAAGTCAAAATACATGGTTCTGATTCTTTTTAATGGTTTTTTTTTTACTTTAAAATATTTATTTTTAACTGAAATGTGAACATAAAAATTACACATTTAATGAAGAGTTATGATGGGATCTGCAATCCTTCTGCCTCAGCTTCCCAGAGTGCTGGGTTTACAGTGTGTGACCCTGAGCCAAAAGTTATTCTCAATTTCTGTGAGATAACACTTTTAGATTCTGTGTACGAGGGAAATATTTGGTACTTGTCTTCTTGTGGTGGCTGATGATCCAGACTTTCTTGAAAAACCCATGATTAAGGAGATTTTGGAAAATACCAGTTTTTAAATCAGAAAAATTATATGTTGATTATTATTATATTTTTAAATTTTAAAATGAAAAGGTGCAGACATGGTCCTTTCACGTAATACAGTGTAGAACACTCAGCAGATGCTGTTGAAGTGTGAGGTGATACTGATTACAGCTTCATCAGAGTCAGAAATACCACCTCTGAACCCTAAAGGAACAAATCCTCCTGGAGCTCATCTGTGGCGCCGCCCACTCTACTCTGCCCCACTCTTACTGCTCTACACCCAGCGTACGAGCTGCTTGGACACTTGGTTTCTCAGTGAGGGTTCTGCATGTACGTGGCTCAGCTGCTTGTCAAAGAACTGCCTGGGTGTCATTTTTCATGCTGCCATGATCTGCCAGAGATCAGCAGTGTCTCGGGCCAGTGTAGCCTGAAGCTATGCTTGTCTTCATTCAACTCTAAAACTGTCTCATACGTAGTGGATTTGGTGTTTAGATTAAATTGATTCCTTCAAAGCACACACAAGTAGCGTTGCTAAATATTATCAGAACTTGTATGTGCACGGATAAACAATTTAGTTAGCTGGTTGTTTAAATTTGTGAAAGAACTTGTTAATTTCACGATTTCAGCAGCAAACGAAGTAAATTATAGACAGTGATAAGCAGATGACTAAGGTCATGCAGCAAGTGAGCACTGAAGTGAGCATGACACTTGATGTCTCTGCTCCTGCTCTTTGCTCTCAGATCACTAGACCTTAATTTGTGTTTAATTAAACAAGTGACATCCTGGTTCTCACTGCTGCAGCGCAATACGAGGAATGTAAGTGTGTTTCTGGGATTGTGGGAGGGAGCTGCCTAGTGGAGATGAGTGAGGAGCAGTCTTTGGGCCAAAGGAGTTGGCAGTGAGGTGAAAAGGCTACTTCTAGTGTTTGTATGGCGGACACATAAGTATAAGTAGAATATGAGGGCAGATTTTAAATCAAGAGTTTAAGAGTATTGCTTAAAACAAAAATAATTTGTAGTATGTTGTTTGAAACTTTTTTAGTAATTTTTTCCTGGTTTTTTTTTTTTTTAAGTAGCCCATTGTTTCCTTTCTGTATAAAGTCCAATCATTTTATTAATTAATTAGTCATGGTATTCATCCCATTGAAGAGATGGTGAAATTGCTTCATTTACTATTAAGAGGTAAATGAAGATTAGGAAGCAGTAGAAATTAATTTGTACTAAACATGGTGTTGAAACGGTTTGGGGATTTATAAATTCAGCGGCACACAGTCCTCATATTGTGATGACAGAGATGGGCTTACAAGATGACGTCACATATCTGAGGAGATGATTTTGTGTGGGCCACTTGGGAGTATAGACAAAAATGCTGCAGCTTTTAAGACAAATTTATTTTTATTTGAGTGTCAGATTTTTCTTTTTTCTTTCTTTCTTTTTTTTTTTTTTTTTTTTTTTTGGCCAATTTAGAAAAGACAAATTGGTCTAAAGCTGAGAAGAGTAGTAAAAATGAATAAAATGAAGTGAAAATGTATACCTAGTTACAATTTGGCAATACCTTGTTGTTAATCAAAGGAATGTTTAAACCATTAAAATTATTAAATATTAAAAGCAAAAATTCACATTTCTGATGATTCCTCTCTCAGTATTTTAAAATTCATTTATTAAGAGCAGTGACAGTTTCCAATATGGAAGTTAAGATATTTTAAGAAAAATATTCTGCAAGATGTGATATTTAAAATGTATATACTGTATATGATATTATACTATATATTATACTATAATATAATACTACTATATATAATACTATATATGATATACTGCGTAAATACAGTATATTTAAATGTATATTTGAAATATAATGTTGCACATAAATTATGTCCTATGTTTTGAACAAGAATCTAGCTACTTAATCAACCTATAAAAGTACATGTTCACAATATATGTAGCTTTAAGGACAGATTATGGATTATTTATACTTGCTATTTCACAAAACTGTGAGAAAGAAATTGGTGTATTTCGTTCATCCTCATATATAAGCAAAATCTAAAAAATGTAACATGCCCAAATCTCTTGAAATCTACCAGGAGGAATTCAGGATACTTTATGATAAAATGTGATATGAAGTAAATATGAAGAATACATATATGGGCTTTGGGATAAAATAAGAGATTTTTCATGTCTTTTGTACATTTCCTTTACTGGACACTGATGGAATCATTTTCTCTGCTGTCCGCGTAGCAACTTACGAGTTTCACCTCCGAAATGCACCAGAGCCTACATAAGTCTTTGTTCAGGTGTTTCCTCCAGTTATCTGGGAAAAATGCACCATATGAAGAGTCCCTCGGTGCATTTCTAGGATGAACAGATTAAAGGAGTGAGAGAAATACCTTGTGCGTACAAATGTGACCGTGTGTGAGGGCAAGATAAGCTTTTCGAGCAAGATGGCAGACTCCGGAGCAGGCAGGAGATTCTCACAATCTGTACAGGTCTGATTGCAGGGCAGGTAACATTTACTGAGATGTAAAATTGTCCAACTCAAAGAAAGATAAACAAAGATGAACCATAATGTGCGCCACACATGTGCAGTAGAGGTAAAGTGTGTAAATTTTTTTTTACTCTAAAGTTCCAAGCACTTTAGATGTGATCTTTTCAGTAAAAAAATGTGCATCGAGTGAGTTCAGTGGAGAAAAGCTTCTCTCAGACTTTTCATGAGGAATAGGGTTGGTTGCTGTTTGGATAATTCTAAAATATCTCAGTTCTACTCTCCCTGTTACTAGAAGTGTCTTTCTCAGTGTGTTGCGTTAAAATGATGTTTTGAAGCTATAAAAGAAAATCTTTATCCAATTAAAGAATAAAGCCAAGGGTTGATTAGTTTGTTGTATCCTGAGGTATGACTCTTCCAATCCCAATAGTTCTTTCCATCGGATAGCTCTTGGTTTGTAGTACCTACTTTTACTGAGGCTCATCCTTTCTCACACCAACATAGAAGATTCTTAAAGGAGAAATCTTGATTTATTTATGTTTTTATTCCCATAACATTTCCGATGCCACATCCCAAAAACTTTCAAGTGGCAGGGAGTTAATGAATAGCTGTAGATTCATTTTAATAATTTTTTTCAAATTGTATATATTTACAATTAAGTTAAAACAATCTTACACTTAAATCATAATGACATATTTAAACATTTAAAAAATCAAATTTTAAACAAGGGCATTGACTTCACTAATGTTTTTTAGGAAACTTGTAGTATTTTTTTTTTTTAATTCAAATCTTTACTGGTACATTATGAATACACATTATCATTTAATTCACATTGAGAGTTTGTACCAGAATATGACATGACTGATTCTCATTTTTCCCTTCCCCCACCCACTCTGTAACCCCCACTCCCTATATACATAAGTTTTGTTTCCTTTTTTTATTAGTATCACATTCTTTTTCCCCTCATTATTTACCCCTACACCCTCTTTCCTTCTAAATACTTTCTATTTCACAGTATCAACTGTATGTATTAGAACTCATTTATATCTTCCTTTTCTCATACCAGAGAAAAGACACAATATTTACACAACCATGACCTATTTACTTCATTTATGAGGATGTCCTCAAGGTATATCCATTTTAGTATGAATGACTCAATCTTACAATTTTTACTGGCAGAATAATACTCCATTATATAAAAGAACCACTACTTCTTTATCTGGCCTCCGGTTGATGGTCATCTTGGTTGTTTCCAAGACTTAGCAATCACAAACTGAGCTGGGTGCACATATGTCACTGTGATATGAGTCTTTTAATTCTTTTGTGTATATATCTAGCAGAGCCATGGCTGGGTCATATGGGACCTGCAATCCTAGTTTTTTGAGAAATCACTCATTTCCGCAGAGGTTGTATGAGTCTACACACTCCCACCGACAATGCAGAAATGTTCCTTTTTCTCCACAGCCTCACCAACATTTGTTGCTGGCTAATTCTGAAATAGCAGCATTCTTTGTGGAGTGAGATGAAACCTCAGTGTTGTTTTCATCTGCATCTCTTGAATGACCAGTGATGTGGAGCATTTCTTTATATATGTCTTCTTCTCTGAAAAGTATCTGTTCATTTCAGATGCCCATTTTTGAATTGGGTCTTTAAATTTGGGTGAGCTGATTTTTTTTAAGCTCTTTATATATTCTAGATAGTAGCCCTATGTTTGAGAAACAGCTGGTAAAGATGTTTGGGAACTTGTAACATTTTGAAAAGCGTTCACACTTTGTGCTTGTATTTAGGTTTGTTTCTCAGTTTTCCATCTGTAAATTTTCATTTTATGATAAATACTTGTTTCCCTGGTAATTTCTGACTCTATCTCTCCCTGGATAAGATGATCACAAATCACAGAGTAGTTATTAACTGGTCGCTGTTCCTCTCTGTGGTGCTGAAGTCACTTATTTGGGAGTAAAGGAATTACCACACTCACAGGAATAAGGTGAATTTTTTTTCTTTGATTAAAACAAATAATGAAGCAACAGTAATATCCTTTAACAAGCAGCTACTATATTTCAAGTACCTCAATTTGAAAATGGATGTTGTTAGTCTCCTGCATACAGATGAGCACTAATGCAGATGCACCGATTCAGTGTTTTTAGTTCAGTATAACAAGCAGGGATCAAGGAAAGTTGAAGCCCAGCCTTGCTGAGTCTTTCTCCCATGTTCTTTTTACTTTTGGTAAAGGTGCAGGCTGAGAAATAAAACCCTGGAGAGCTTGTTTGGTGACCTCTCTCATCCTAGTTCAGAGTGCCTCACACAACTTCAGAAGTGATCTTATGAGAAGACACTGTATGGATCAAATTTTCTCTCTTAATCAAGTCTCATAAGCAGTAACATGCACATATATTTGCTAGGGTAAAGGGAGCCAGCAACAGATTTTATTCCCTTGTTACTTGGATAAGTAAGAAGGAATACTGTGAATTTCTTCCCATCTCACCTGCCCCCAAATACAGCCACATTGGGACTGGAGAAAAGTGATTGGTAGTGTGTACAGATGGAAAGTTACTGTGTGTGTTAAGCATCTAAAACATGCAGTTTGCTCAAAGAGGGCGCACATCATATGTTACATGTAGCCTCAACCACTCATGTTTGGTTTGAGAGCGAACTTAATAGTTTTGAGCTGCAAAACCCATGAAAAGCCTTTTACTTAAATTGCAGGTTGATCCAGAAGGTTATGTGGTGTTAATAGTCCCTGCCTGGAAGTTTCTTCCTTGCATGTGTTTAGATGGATTGTCAGCGTTTTAGGCCTTGTTTCAGTTTGTCTTCTGGGGAAGATGACTTCCACACATTTGGCCATGGTTGATTCTTCATGAACGCAGCTTTTTGTTATCGTGTGGTATAAATGCCAAGTGACTGAGTGATGGTGTTTCGACAAAAAGTGGAACTTGAATGCCCCTATGTGAAAGATCCTTGGAGCCTCAGCAGGTGTCCGCCTGTAACAATATGGCAGCTTGAACACATGAAGAATAAGCAGGTGTGGCTTTTTTGTAACCTGAAGGGCAAAAGGCCACTTTTGTATCACAAAAATAGTAGTATGTATTCCTAAACATGGTGAAGAATACAAATTCAGAATGAATTATACCTGAATTTAAAATATCATTTTATCAGACCTTTCTGTACCCATTTAATTTTTCATTTGCATACCGATATTTTAGTAACATTTTAAAAACAGTATCAACATAATTAAAAAGCAAGCGCTCAAGAAAGACTCAGAGAATTAATTGGTATCACAGCCCTTCTTGGGGAGTGACTACAGAAGTCTGGTGATCTCCTGAGCCGTGGCCTCAGGACTCCCCAACCCCCAAAGGCTCTTCTTTTTTAACATTCGTTATTACTTAGCTATTGTATTTGGCAGCAGTCACTTCTGTTTCATCTTCTAATGCACTGGCGAGGTTCCTTTTGGCAATAGCTTAGAGCCTAGGACTGCTAGGGAAACTGCATAGCCGAACTTTCTTGCCTCTGCATCCTTATAAATAATGCATCTCCTTTCCTGTAACTACATGAAGCCTTCAGCTTTAGCAGGCATTTCTTTGTTAGTCAGGGTAAAGCAACTGGATGATGAGCAGTTGGGGAGATGGTTGTTGGTAGTTACCCCTGATTGGACCCCGACTGTTTGATATATATACGTTGTTCACAGGGGTAATGGTGATGAAATGCTCATGATAGTTACAACAGACATAACTGGATGGTAAAAAGAGTCTTTTAAAACTAAACAGCATGGTTAATTCAACACTGAAAATTCTGGTATTTTAATCTAGGACCTTTTGGAAGTAAGTTGTCTGCCAGGCAAGATGGTACATGCCTGTCATTCCAAAACTTGGGAGGCTGGGACAGGGAATCTTAGTAAATTTAAATCTCAACTAGGGTACATATTGAGTTCAAGGACAATCTGAGCTACATATTAAGACTCCATCTCTAAAAATGAAATAAAAAGAAAGAGATTATGTTGTCCATAATTAAACCTAATTGTCTCATCATTTTTAAAAACTCTTATAGTTTACCGGGAATCTATTGCAGTTTTCAGCCTCTTTCTTAATAATAAAACCAGGATGTTGGCTAAAAATAATATCCAGTGCTCCGTATAGCTCAGTGGTGTAATAACACATTGGATGTCTAATGAGGAAGTAAGGATTCTGGGTAAATAACATAAGTAACTTATACTTTTAACCACGTGTTAATAAACATGTTTTTAAACATTGTTCTATTTTTATCACTAGATAAGTTAATATTTGAATGAGAAACAAAACCAGGTTTTACAAGTGAGAATTATTTTGACTGTGTCGTTTAAAAATGTACCTCCAGAGAGTGTTAGCGTGAAATATGAAAGCCCTAGCCCACACGGCATGTGACTTGTTCCCCGAATATGCCACACTGGGCTGGTTGCAGGACAGCAGCATTCAGCATTGAGCTTCACCCCTGTGGATAAGCACTGCAGATCAACTCAGACAGTGGAGGAGAAACCTGTTGCTCTAGGCCCTTATATAATTCCATTAGAATTAATCTAAAGAAGGAAATAATCACACTTCTAATAGAATAAAGGTTCTGAACCCTGAGCATTTTGATTTTTCAATTCCATCATTCCCCCTCCCATTGGTGGGATATTTCTGCAGAAGATAGCCTATGGCTGTCCTAGTGTTTTTATCCTCTTTACCTCTTTTATGTTACTAATTTTGCACAAAAGGTAATTGTTACCAGAACTAATGCTAAATCAAAGAATACCACACTTCCTTATTGATTAGTTTCTGCATACTACCAATCTTAAAATAAAACCATTAGATCTCTATCCATATGCAGTGATGTTTCTTCAACTTTGACAATATGTTTCTATGCTAAAATTTCTCTACAATTAGCATATTTCGTTATTTGAAGAAAACTTGACCAATATTACTTGCTTGCACCTGGTTTCACCAGGAAATCAGAAGTCTTTTGAAATATTTAACAGTAAAATGTATTAATGCTTTTCTGTATTAACTTATTTTATTCCAGCCTCCAAGAACAGTCAAACCAAGCACTTAAAAAGAAACCAACCCACTGTAAAATTACTACTATAGTCAAGTCTTTTCTGGTGGGTGCTTTGTTTTGATGGCTACTGAAAATGGAAAGAGATGGATCCACTTGTTCTGCCTCTAATTGTCCAATACTTCTAAGGTTTGAGGCTTGCTTGGGCTACCTAGTGAGCTCTTGTCAAGGCAGAGTCGTCTGGAATCAAATCTCTGCATTCTTCTTGTATCACTACTCAAAACAAAACACTATCAGAAGATAATATTTTCCTAACTGGATACTGAATAGGGGAATATCTCAACTCTTTAGACATTCACATAAAATAAAGTGTTTTCTGACAGGCTCATACACACACTCAAATAACAATGTGTCAGCCACACGAATGCAATTTATTATAGCTCTTAAAAGTCTATGAACTGGGGTGGGGATTTAGCTCATTGGTTCTGGTGCCTGCCTTGCAAATGCAAGGTTCTGAGTTTGATCCCCAGTAACTACATACAAAAATACTGGGGATGCTGCCTCAGGGCCATCAGCAATCAGTACCACATATCACAGTGTGGTGACTCACAGCTGTAATCCTGGCACTCGTGAGGCAGAGGCAGGAGGATTACTGAGAGCTTGAGGCTTGCCTGGGCTATATAGTGAGCTCAAGGTCAGCCTGACCTGCAAAGCAAGACCCTGTCTCAAAAAAAAAAAAAAAAAGGAGAAAAGTCAATGGACTGTCAGTGCGGAAGTCTAAGCCTTTGTGCCTGCCTGGGGTAGGAAGCCGTGTGACGATGAAAGCCCTTGTCTGTTCTCCCAGTGCCGCCCCTCTCTTTCCTGTCAGGCCCTCAGTCAGGAATCCTTGAATAAATGGCTGAATGCACAAATCAATGAAGTTGCCGAGAGTAGCAGCGCAGCTTCACCCTAGAATTCATCAGAAAAAACATAACATGAATGCGCAGATATTCCCTCTTCACCTAAATTTGAGAAATTTCTGACTTGCTATATTAGCACAGTATTTTCAAAACGAAGTAATTTTATTTCCAAAAAGAAGTTGAGGGAAATTCGCCTGCTGCGCTATGAGTTTGTGACATACTTTCTTCCTTCCTGTTTTCGGTAATGGAGGAGATGCAGGGGAGCGCCACGGTCCTTCCGCCTGTGTCTGTCTCTGTCTTCACGTACTTACTGACGCCATCATTGAAGTGGGTTGGTTTCATCGTGGCTAGAAAAAAGACACACAGCACGATGAAGTGAACAGACTGATGTTTAACACGACATCATTATGTTGGAAAAAGGTGCTGCGTTAATCAGAAATAAATGTATCCAGTGTGGGATTTATACATTGCCATTGTCTTATTTCTCTCCCTGCCTACTTAACTCTTAATAGGTTTGAATGAAAATAGCACTGTGGAACTCAGAACATTCTCATGTAATTAATAACTGATGACATTTAAAAAAAAAAAACCTTCTGTTATTGCTATTGTTGACATAACAGCAATGTTATTATGCAGTTGCAGGAAAAATGGTTCCTGAAGTCAGATGGTTTGGATCTTAGCTTCTCACTTTCTGGCTATGTAATCGCAAATTACCTTTGTATCTTCTGTAATTCTTACTTCTCCCATCTGTAAAGTGGGCATAGCAGACCCTAATGTGCAACTCAATGGTGCGGATTATAAGTAGGACAGAGGCGTGTGTGTTACTTGACACAGTGTCCTCCTTGTTCCTCACTGTTAATCTCTGCTGTGCTTCTCTCCTCTCCGCCTCGTGTCTCCTTTCCCCTCCCTTCCCCTCTCCTCCCTTCTAAGGTGGTGCTGACCTTACTGTTTTCAAAATGTATATCATGTTTTGTCTTTCTGAAGATCTCCCTCTTACTTCAGAGGAAAGTGAGGCTGAAATGACAGAAATTCTTCTAACTTTTTCTTTATACCAAAATCTGTCAACCCTAGCATAATGCCTAGCAACTAACTAGCCACTTGCTCAATGTTCTGAGGATGGGTAAGTCAATGGATAGTTAAGTGAATTAACATATATCTTGGTCCTTCTGGTTGGGAATCAGTCTTTTTATATGCAACAGACTGACCTTATATTTTGGAGTCGAGTGCTTTTGAAAAGCAAGTCTTCCTGAAGATTTGGTTTTTTACCTGCCAGCTTATGAAAAGGAAATCATGTAAATGCTGAGCAGCAGATTTCCTAGTTAGTTGCTGTATATTGGCCAAATTACAAAAATGCTATTTCACTGGAGTTGAATATTGGACAGCTTCGTCATTGAATCCTGAATTCCTACTGGGAGGGTGAGTATTGGGTCTGCTGGTGCAATTCCATGTTAGAGCCCTTGGCTAGCTTGTGTGAGACCTTGCATACAGCCCCAGGACTGACAAACAAAGAGAATTGCTTTGTCCCTATTTGCTTGTTTTCTTTCTTCAGCCACAGGTTATATCTGTGTATCACCTGTGTCTAGGAGCATCCTTAGTTCTGTATATAAACAAACTAAAGATATTCTCATGGGATTATTACAAAATGTTGAGAGACCTGTAATTCTTCTACATCATGTTTAGAAAGTTTGGAGAACTGCTTAAATCAATGTCGTGTTCTTACTAAATTCTTTGGTTAAAGGTCATGAATGCATAGTGATAATTTAACTTTTGATGTTTCCTATTCAAAGTTTCTTCTTTTGCATATTCTCGGTGGTAAGATACAAAGAGGAAGAATTATCTAGTTATACAGAGATACCTTTTAGATACTTTGCTATCAATCAGTAAATAGCAGTGCACATTTGGAAGGAGAAGATAGAAGACAGTAAGCTAAATCCAAGCACTGAGTCTGTGGTTAGGGAGACGTAACCTCAGGGAAGGTTATTTATAAGACCTCAAGTGACAGACTCGTCATGCAGAGCCCCAGGGAAGATTTTGAGAAATGTCAGTTTAGAAACCTGTCTGTAGGCACTTGGAGCAATTTAAGCTGAGCCTTTCCTGTCCTTCTGCAGAGATGTGCAGGCAGGAAGGAAGCATATGGTTGGAGCTCTCTGCACGGCAGTGAGATGTAAAAGAAGTGCTTTCCCTGCTAGGCTCAATTGCCCTGCATGCCTCTTGCTGTCAATGATGTGATTTAGTTAAATACAGAAGCTTTTAGAGGGGCTTTGCACTGCATCATACATATTTAATAGTTTGTAAAATATCTCTATGCATAACTGGGTGGGAAAGACAGCTCTGGAGACGCTTACAACACAGCCTCTGGCCTGTGGCCTTCCCTGACAACCTGCCTATTGGAAAAGCTGTATTCAGGCTGGTAATGTCTTGAATAACCCAGCAATTCTTTTTTTCTCAACACAATCAAGTCTACCATCCGAGCCTTCTGATTCTGTTGGGAGTGTGAACTTCAGGCTTTCCTTATGGATACCATTCATAGATGTTTCAGGCCCCTGATAGTTTGAGTGTCGCATTAAGGGAAGTTCCTTCTCAATAAATAAATGGTACTGGCAGTGAGGATGCAGAAAAAGCTCTTAAAATTTCTACAGCAATTAATGATTTGTCATATAAAGATACTTCATTGCCAAAAGAGAATGGTCCAAATTATATGAATCTTTTATCCTTGAGATAATTTTGAAATTCATGTTAAAAGTCAATTCCTTAAAATACAAGTGATGGGGGAGGTGATAGTGGAAGTAGGGGGTGTAGGGGTAATTCATAATGGGGACATTACCCAGTACAAGTCACTTCTAGTAAATTTGGTAGATTATGTTTACTTAGCATAAGTTAGTGGATCTCTATCATAAAGCTGCTGGGTTTTCTGTCAGATACTTGTGGCCAGTAACTGCTGAGAAAATAACTTCCAAAAAGTGTTTCCCAGGAGTTTATTATTGCTATGTAAATGAATTAGAGAATGAACAAGCCATTTAGTGTTTACAGCTACCATTTTTCCTGTATTTACATTTCTGGTTGTCTATTCATTGTCTAGCCATCAGTTCTTTTTATTTTTTGATGTACTTTCAAGTAAGTTGTGTATATGAGAGCATTTTATTTGCAGATATCCTGGGGAATATGACATGCATATCCTACTACATTCTTTAGAGCTATATGTAGAATGGTTTACACCAACAAAGACAATATGTGTGTTTAAAAAAATAATAATCCACCATTCTTTGACGTGGCATTTTCTAGTCTTCCTATTTTGGATTATAACTCAGCCATCAGGGAACTTTGTTTTGTTCCCTGACCGTCATTCTTCCTCCTGTCCCAACCCATCTGCTAATTCTCCCTATGTAGGCATAGGAAACATTGGGCTTAGGGCTGAATGACGTGTATGTTGGACCCACTGCAATAGTGGTAGGCTGACACCTGTCCCAGTGTGATCGTCTCTGGATACATATACCCTTCCTACCCTGTCAGAGCAGTGGACTTGGCTGTCATGTTTCCCTCATGTGGGTAATTTCTAATCTCCAGCCTGTTCGCGGTGATCGTTGCTGAGTCCTGCAGTCCGTACCCATGTGAAATCTTAATGAATTGGTGCAAATAATAGTCAAAATGTGAACATAGGAGCCCGAATACCTTTTCAGAAAGAGGGCCATTAAGTGAGACTGTGATTCAATAGAGTGACCCTTTCAGGTACAAATAATCCATGTAAAAGGGTTTGAGTCATCTATTTCTGTAAAAGTCATTTGGGGCAGCAGAAAGCAAAATATCTAAATTGTCCGATCAGATGTTTCTGTCTGCCTTCACAGGGTGTAACTAAAGTGCTGTCCTTGGGTGATGTCAGTTGAAAGCAAACCAAAGACCTGAATCCTAGTTCTGACTCTGAAATTAATTTCTGTTTGATTCCAGGCAGATTCTTTGAACCTCCTGGCGATTTCTTTTGCTTGTATAAAATAAAATTCATGAGTAAGTTCTGTTCCAGCTACAACTTTCAGGAAATGAATTTTTATTGAGAGTAGGGTTGAGCTTTGGCCTTAAACCTGAATTCTTTTTTTCCAAGTGGTTTGTGCAATACAAAGATGACAAATCCTTGTCAAATCTGATTCTAAATACACATCTTGTGTATTTTACAGTAGAAACTTTTGAGTTGCAGGTCATATCTTAAGCTACTTCACTTTAGTGCTGTCAGATTCCTATTTTTATAGTAATAAAAGTTGTAACAATGTAGGAAGTCTTTTGACAGCATGGTCTGAGAAGCAGAGGAAAAGTACAAGGCTGGCATTTTGTTTCCAGTGTGGATTTCAGCTTCTGTGAACAGCAGTGGCTACAACCTTACAACAGTGCACCTTGCCACTTTGGTGACTCACTCAGAGTGCTAAGTCAGGTCTTCAGGCTGCGACATTTTTGTTCTTCGCAGTTTCCTTTTGGTACAACTTTACATTTTCATTTTGATCAACAACAAGGAGAAAGAACTGTGCCAATTTTAAGGAAAATGTGTATAGAAAATGTTTCCTGTGCCTCAAGTATTTTCGGACTTACGGATTCTGAGATTAGACACTTCAGATAATTGCTGCACCCCAAGTTTCTTTTATTCTGAATAAGTTGTTAGGGCTTATTTCATACCTGGTTTGATGTAAAGTTTCAGAATCTCCTAAGTAGCTGGTATTCTAATGAGAAATTCATAACTCCTTTCACATACATACAATCTCATGCTCAACTTCTATTTTAAATAAAAATATTTAAACATCAAATTGCCACTTATTCCTCAAGTATTGGTTATAAATGATGTACTTCATACAGACCACAGCTACGAGCTTGTTTGGGTATCAGTTTTTAGGGTCAGCTAAAGTTTTAAGCAACAAAAAATTGCCTGGCTATCAGTCAAGCTCAGTTGCTTCCCTTTTTGAAACTTTACTAAACTTTTATTAAACTAACATTGGATATCAGAGAACTTTCTTGTTTCAATGGAGGGAGAAAAATTACAGGGAAAAAAACCCAATTAAATATTAGCTTATTTCAAACTTTCTGCCTACTGAAAGAATATGTGCTGAATGAAAATTGAAAAACAGTTTGGAGGGCTGGGGATTTACCTCAGTGGTTCCAGCGCCTGTCTTGCAAGCGTAAGGGCCCGAGTTCGATCCCCAGTAACCACATACAATACTGGATGTGGAGATTCACACCCAGCAGCAGTCAGTACCACATACCACAGTGCTGGGCGTGGTGGCTCACGCCTATAATCCCAGCACTGGGGAGGCAGAGGCAGGAGAATTGCTGTGATGTGAATTTAAGGCTGAGCTCAGGGCCAGCCTCAACTACAAAGTGAGACCCTGTCTTAAAAAAATAAAAAGAAAAAGAAAAACAATTTGGAAAACATTTTAGAAGAACAGGCTAAATGCATGTAAAGTATATGCAGGAATAATCAGAGGAAATCTAATAAGCATCTTAACTGGACATTAAAATATTTTTTAAAATATAGAAAAGTACACATTTGATATTTGGGCTAGAAACATAGATATGAAGAAAAATCCTATCAATTTGTTAAAGATTCTGTATTCCTTGTAATTCGATCTCAGTTAAAAATAAAACTGAGCAATGTATATGAATTCAGTAGACTGTACAGCTAGGTTTAGAACAAACAGCTCTTGCCTTCTAAGAAATTTTATTTTTTGTCCATACGCATATCACATGATTAGAATAAAACATGATGACAAAATATATCCTAATAAATGCTCCAGTGAAGGAATGCCGATTGGATGATTAGGAAAAATAGGCAGCACCCGCTGTAAGCCAAGACCTTGCTGGCTGAATGGGAAAGTCTAAACACCCCATTTGGGTACTTTGTACTCTGGAGCAGCAAGCTTTTAAAGTTACCTTCCTGGTGAAAATCATGGTTTCCTATTTCATTAACAAATGCATATATAATCACGACATCTACAGAGTACCTGCAAAAATGAAATGCTGCCATCATCATTCTTCATTATATCCCAGAAAGTAATGTCTACTTCTTTCAGTCAGAAAACTTAGGAACAGAGATAAGCTCTCAAATAGGTAAAAAGAAAGAGAGAGACAGGGAGAAAGAGAAAAAAAGGAAGGAAGAAAAGAGAAAGAAAGAAAAGAAAGAGATGGTAAAAGGGAAGATGATTGTATAACTATGCTCAAAAAACCAATGGCATTTGTCATGCCTTTTCACTTGCTGGAGCAGTATTACATACTTAATGATAAAATATATTTATTCATAAAATAAATGAAAGTCATGCACAACTATATAGCCTAGCTTGAGTTGAAATTCTTCTGCTTCTCCATTATTTTCACTGGCTGCTAGGATAGGATATTCTCTTAATGGAAGCTGGCTTAGAAATTTGGAATATTATGGCAGGAGACAGGAAACAGGAGTGTATTTGAGTTGGCATTATATTATGGTGTCTCTTGTGACTAGTTGACTTAGAGCACTAGTTCCTTACCTTCAGTGGTGGGTTCCATGTGGCAGTGAAACGCTGTCACTTTCTCCATCAGGACACTCCTGGGCGGTGTCCGAGCTGCCCCATGACTGCTAAACCTATGCATAGGTTACAGTACCAAAAGCCACTTCCATGTTGAGTCTGTAGCAAATGTAGCACCTTGTGCTTCCTCTCTTTGGAAAGGGTTACTGCTCTGAGAACTGGCCACTGTGCTGCAGAAGCTCTGGTCATGCAGAGATCCACATTTTGCTGTACCATTTGGTGACCCCAGACAAGCTCCCAGCTGACATCCAGCTTCAGCCGCCACCCATCCCTGTCCATCATCGTGGATGGTGCTGCCAGATTACATGTTTTGTGCTTGTGGCACCCTCAGGCCCCAGGAAGCAGGAGAACCACATGGGCGAGGCCGATGGTCCTGCAGCCGAGTGAGGCCTCTGCAGTGGTTGGGGTTTAAGCTGTTCTCGAGCAGTTTGCTTCACAGCCACACAGATCTGAACTAGCTTCCTCCATAGGCTCCTGGAGCTGGTGCTGCAGAAGAGCTCATTCGATTTAAACCATAAATAGATGATATTTAAGTGGCCTATGTTTAATCTTTACAACGAACTTCTCAGAATCACTAGGCAAAATTTGAGGAGACTCTTATTTTAGGAACTAGCACTTTTAAGTTTGTTAATTATATTCAGATGATAATTTCATATCATTGTTGCATTTTCTGGTTCTCATTCTCCCAGTGAACTAATATGTTATATATACATATAATTATATATAATAGATGTATTCTTTGGTTAAAAGAGCAAAACTGTTGTTAGTTGAAGCAGCATGAGTCAGGTCTTCTGTGAGTCTTGGCTCTGTCATTTCGAGTGACTCGCAAAGCTGTGTGGACTACATAGGGTTACTAAGGATCAGAAATACTGTAGCTTTTATTGTTGTGAAGAAGGTCATAATATAAGATTTTAAAGGTGGTAAGACTTGTCTTTTCATGTTTTTAAAGCGGATATGCAAATACGGGTGTTCTTGGGGTTTACAAGGGTGAAACTTAAAGTTTAAATGGTACGTACTTGTTGTTCCTACAAAAAAATACTTGCTTCAACCAAAGGAGAGTCTGACCTTTAGCCTCACACTGACTACCCTTCCTCATGCCCTTACTGCTGCCATGGACTAGTTGAAGGGATAATGTTAACTTCTGGCTGCTAGCCCCAATGTAGAAGTAATGGAGAATTCCTTTTGTTCTTTACCTCTTGTCCTACTTTTTTCTCTAATTACATTGATCTTCCAATTTTATTGGAAAAAGTAATTTTATGGAATGCTGGCTCTCTGCATGCTGACCTCAGTCCTAAGGTACCACAGAGTTTATGAATTCATTTCCAGAGACAAACAGGCATAACCCAAAGCTTGATTTGCATAGTCCAGAGCAAAGACTACTTGTTACAATTGTAGAAATCTGTGATGTTTTATACTAGATTTCATAAAATGCATTGGCTCCTGTGTGAGTATTAAAAATTTTTAATATGACAACTATAAAGTTCTCCATTGACTTTTGTTTTTGTTTGATAAATATGTTTGCTTTCCGTAGTTAGATGAGGTGAATGATTGACATTAATGCAGGTTGAGGAGTATTTTTTAAGTATGAGGGGTTTACTGTTTTCAGTATCTTCTACTTTTCAGAAGATAATCTTGGAAGGGGAAAACAAAGGAAAGAAAAAATTGAAAGTAAAAAGGAAAAATGAAAGTAAAGCTTATGTATGTGGGGGATGGAGGTATTGTAGGGAGGGTAGGGGAATGGGAAAATATAAAAATCAAGATATATCATGTACAGGTACAAATTCTCAATGATGAATGTATTTTAATATATGTCTAAAATGTATCAATAAACTCAAATTTTAAAAAAGTTGTTGGCAAGTTTGAAGAATTAAGTGTTATATACTTAAACAATGGTCTTTGAAGAAATGCTTAGTTTTTAACATGCACAACTACTTGCTTAAACTATTTTTAAATATTCACATAGTGATAATTAAGATCTTGCAAAGCATGATATGCTCACATAGAGATTTTCTGCATTGTGAGATTTCATATCCACCATGTTATAAGACAGATTTTACAGCTTTAAATTCAAACAAGAAAAACTGAAAGTACACATAAGAATTACTTAAAAATACTGGCTCCTGGTAAGCAGATGCAGGTTATGTAGAAATGAAGTTAAGGATAACTTATTTTGCCCGTAAGCTTTCTATAGTCATGGTAACAATTATGTAAATAAGCTCAAGCTTTTGTTGTTATTGGTGATAGTACTGAAAACAGCAGTTTAAGATTTTAATACCCCTTAAACCATTTATAATTACAGAGTAATTTGATCTTGAAGGAAATGATAGTGTTGTTAGGTTCTACCATTTGAAGCTTAGGCATATTTCAAAGCAGTGGAGGAGACTGTGCTATCCCAAATATAATGTGCTTAAAGCAGATTTTCTCTGGACTTGAGCTCTGAATTTTAGAGCTCCTAGGACTCGTGCGGTGGATGTATAGTACAAATTTAGAGAGAGTTTTTAAGACTCTCAGTGACGGAGAAGAAGAGTTCCTTTGAAACCCTCTGGGTGCCCAGTTATGGAGAAGTGTAGATCAAAGGTTCCCATGTGTGCATTGTGCAGTGATGGGCCACAGAATGTCCCACGGAACCTGCGCTGTTAAGTATACTGTGTCTCTCCCAGTCCTTAACGAGTGCTGTCTTACAAGAAAAAAAAAAAAAATCAGCATTGAAATGATCTGTAAGATGTAGCTACTGAAACCTAATTCAAAAGGCAGCTCTTGCGGAAAACTCTTAATGCTCTCAATGTGGTGATGGCTGAGAAGGACATCATATATATCACAGTGTACAGGAAATGCAGAACTCTGCGGCGCAATGCAAGGCTGGTTTAAAGTAAGAAGTAGCAGCCTTTGCTCCTGCAGTGTTTCTTACTGGCTTGGCGTTAGTCTCATCTGCTGTGGTGGGACAAACAGAATTTAAAGAAAGGAGACTTGGGAGGTCTCTTCCTCCCCTTCTCGCGTCCTCCACACTTAGCACTTCATGTCTACAGACTAGTAAAGGCAGAGCTGTCCATGGTGACAGACGATGCTGTAACTATTGGTTGAAAAGCAGGCAACGCCAGTCCTCCAAAACTTATCAGAGGGCCAGGAGAGGACTGCCGCCTCTCAGCAGCAGGCAGGAAACAATTGCGTTTGAAAAGCTTACCTCTCTAGGGAGGCATCAGATATCAGACTTTGCGAAGCCTCAGGTCCAACCCATGAGGTCCCACCTACATTCTCCGCCCCAGCCCAGCTTTGTTAGATCTCTAGCATCGATCGCTGGCTTTTTCTGAGCGGGCAGTGGGTGAAGGAAGGAGAGCCAGCGAGACTGGAGCTGGGGTTGGAGAACTGGGGCTGCTTTGGCCGCGAGAGAAAAAGAAAGGATGAGGGGTGGGGGGCATGGGGATCGGGCTTGACTGATGCCTGCCTGCTGCTCTGGGATTTGATGGCCTTTATTCCTTCTAATTGAATAAAACAGGAAGTCACCGGGGGTCCTGCGCGGCTGGGCGCAGTGTGATTATACTCAGACCAGCAGCGGCTTAGAGTGGGCGCAGGGAGTGAGGTTGGGGGGCCAGGACAAGGCAGAGGAGGAAAGAGAGAGAGACTATGAAGAAGGCAGCCGGCAGAGGAAGTAAGTGACTTGAGCGCTCCGGGAGGACAAAGAGGAGTGGTTGGGGGCGGGGAGGAGCCTGGGCGGGGAAGGGAGTCTCCGCGCCCGGCGCCCCGCGCGCTGCTCCGGGGATGCTCACAGGGCCGGCACCTGCTGCTCCGTCATGATTCAGCCCCTTTCGGCCGCTGCGTCCACACCGCAGGATGCTGTTGCTACTGGCGCTGCCGCCTCTCCTGCCACCGCCGCTGCTCCCGCCGCCGCTGGTCCTGCTTTTGCTTTTACTTCTCCTGCATGACAGTTGTTTTCTTCATCTAAGCGGACACCCGCTTCCGATGCCCGAGGTGAGAACCGTGCCTTTCAGTTTGGGCTACTGGTTTACTTAATTAGCCAGCAGTCAGCTCCTTTTCCGTTTTGGATACCGGCCTCTTGCACAGTCGGGATGGTTTGGAGAAGCCTTTAAAAGAACTGGAAAAGTGGCCCCAAAACAACAGCTAAAGAATTGTTATAATATACTTTTATTTTGTAGTTTATGGGAGCTTTTTTCTCATTTAATTTCTTCCTCTCGAGCTTCCTTTAATTTTTGATAATGGCCTTGGACTTGGACATCTTATCGATCTCCCTCTGGAAGATGCTGTATCATTTGCTTGGGGGAGCCTGCGTGGTAATGGACCGTGAGGGAGGCCAGGCCTTGTGGAAGTGAGCTGATGGAGATGTACTCCCCAGACATGTCTGAGGGGCCTGCTGAGAGGTCCTCCAGCCCCTCCACTCAGCTGAGTGCAGACCCATCTCTCGATGGACTTCCAGCCGGCGAAGACATGCCGGAGGCCCAGACGGAAGACGGGAGCCCCCCGGGACTGGCGGCCCTGGCCGTGCCCTGCTGTGTGTACCTGGAGGCAGAGCGCCTGCGAGGCTGCCTCAACTCCGAGAAGATCTGCATCGTCCCCATCCTGGCCTGTCTGGTCAGCCTCTGCCTCTGCATTGCTGGCCTCAAGTGGGTATTTGTGGACAAGATCTTTGAGTATGACTCCCCTACACACCTTGACCCTGGGGGGCTAGGCCAGGACCCTATTATTTCTGCGGATCCAACAGCTGCCTCGGCTGCGTGGTTGTCGTCTGAGGCATATACTTCACCTGTCTCAAGGGCTCAGTCTGAAACACAGGTTCAAGTTACAGTGCAAGTTGACAATGCTGCTGTGTCCTCTGAGCCTGCAGCCGCACCAACCCCGAAGAATCGTGGTTTTGCCTTTTCTTTCCTGCCATCCACTGCGCCATTCCCTTCGCCCACTCGGATCCCTGAGGTGAGAACACCCAAGGCAGCAACCCAGCCACAAACAACCGAAACTAATCTCCAAACTGCTCCTAAACTTTGTAAGTAGAGAAAGACGACACCGAGTAAATGAAAGGGGTGGGCTCGAACTCCCTAAGGTGTTCTCTGGCTTGCGGAGCTGCTTTCTTTCTTGCATTGTAATTACATGGTTGTATTTGATCAGATCATATGACTAGATGCTCAGGGTGGTATTGAAGAGCCAAGTAAAAGAGAAACCCTATAAACTGCTTGTCTGAAGCTGTCTGCTAGTACCAAGTCCCTCTAACTGGTTTGTTAAAACAGGGCTCGGGGATCCCAAACTTCAGCATCTGCAAGTCATGTTTGGATTTAAGTTAAAATCCTCTGTAACATTTTCAGAAATTAAAACATCAGACCCTCTCATTTGTTGTGGGAATGTAACGGCCGTGTGCCAATAAGTATGATTTGCTGTCTTTGATCGCAGACATTCTGTGGCCTTTTGGTTACCCTTGTCTCCCAGTAGCCCGGTTATCTTTCTGCATCTCTGCTTTGCCCCCGTCTCCCCACCTTTGTATTTCCACAGTTCCTTCCTAACAGTACATGAGTGTTGAGACACATTCAGTGCCCACCTCTTCCTAGCTTGAAACTGTTCCTGTCCTGTCCAGAGTGGACTCGCAGCGACCACACACTTGTCATGGCCAGTTTATTTTGTGTAAGTCATGACACAATTCTGCATGAAGGAATTTCCTACATTAGTTCTGTCTTCTATCGTCAAATGTTTAAATAGCTTCCTTAGCAGTCATTAAAATGCGCAAGGTCTATTAGTAAGTTATATCCTTTTTTTTTTCAGACATGTCCTTTTGTCGGGTCAGGTTGCAGCAGCCTGGTTTAATAACCTGTGAGTAAACAGACTCCACGCTCTTAAAACAGCACCAGGCAATACAGTGCTGCTAACTCTGGCTCCTGGAATAGCTTCTTCACGGAAAGTTGACAAGGATGAAACCATGGTCAGCTATATTGTCCCCAACGCAATATTTAAGAAGAGAGTTTTCATAGCTTTCTTTAAAAATTGTTTTTAGTTTGTTTCTGTTTTATTTCCATAGCATTATATCATTGATAAAAGCAGAAAGAAGTAAAAGTGAGTCCGAGAATTTGGGTCTTAATGACATGTATGGCATCTCTAAGAGGTAAAGGAGTTGGTAAAGGAGGTGGAGTGTTGTTGATGAAATACTGCTTCCATTTTCCCTGTAGAGTGTAGTCAGGACTGAGGACGCCTCGCCCTGCAGACGCTGAGCACGGAGTAGCCAGTGTGGGATGGAAACAGGAAAATTTGATACAGGCTTTGATTGACTATCTTTTCAAAAGCACCACTTTCAATGGCAAAGGTTAAAAAAAGGGGTTTGTTTTGTCCAGTGTAAATAGAAAAAACTCCTCTCTCTCTCCTGCTTTGTATCTGTATCAAATCCCCAAAGCATCATTAACGATCTGACAGACATCTCTGGCCACACTCGCCGCCTCTCTCCACCTGGCAGGGTGACCAGGAAATAATACCCAAATGAAATGGCAGGCTATAAAAAGCAAGTGCCGAGCCTGCAAAGAGCAGCAGAAGTCACTGTGAAGACAAGGTTACTTCTTGATCATTTTAAATTGAAATTGCTAATGCCGAGATGCCTGCACTGGGTTGAGTTGCCCAGAAAAGGAGGATGACTCTTCAAAAACCTCTCTGAGTAAAAATCAAAAAAAAAAAATTATTTTATTTTTGTCAATTGATGAAAACAAACAAAATCATGCTGCTTCTTTTCCTGATCTAGGACTCTTAGGATATACTTGTCAAGTTTTGAGAAATTATTTTTAAGGTGAATTATTCTGCTAAGTGTTTTAATAGAATATACATTTGATAAGATTTTTTTTCCTTTTTTTCCTAGGCCAGGCCATTGATTTTGTGGCATTTTCAATAAGTAGAAAAGACTTATTGGTGCCTCATAGCACTGCAGTGGCCGACGCACAGCTGTAGAGTTGTGCAGTGCATCGGAGATGAGCAGCCTGGGAAGGAGTTTTGTCTGAAAAGTTTGGCGTGTGCAGATGGGTCACCTTCTGAAGTTCCACATGGTTTTCTATGTGGGAAACTGTCTTGATTTTTTGAAGTAGCTCCTGAAACAAAATCTAGCAGTACGAGTAAAATGTTTTTGTTTTTGTTTTTGTTTGGGGTGACCTGATTGGTTGTTTTTGTTGTTTAAGAAGTGTGTCACTGTTAAAGAAAGGAATGCAAAAAAAAATCTTGTATTGAGATTGTCATTGTGCAGTCTCCTGTATTCTTTTCAAATTGGAAAGTGTTGTTTAGTTTCAGAAAGCACTGGGATTTTCTTCACAGCGTGTATGTCTTTGACATGAAGTAAACTGGCATGGCTTTTGCTTTTAAATGACATTATCATGTCTGAAACACACTCTGCAGTGGTTTCAGGACTTCCTTCTCCCTTTTGCATTTTCCATCTGTCTCAGCATATTCAGCATATTATGCACAGAGCTGCAGCCTTCAAGGTCATAGACTGTTGAAGGCTAATTGATTCTTCTTTATCCTGGAGTCTGAGGCTAGAAGAGCAATATCCCAGTAATTGTGTCTGCTGTTCCTCTCCAAGCCCACCTACCTCCTCCTGGTCGGGTTTTGTTTTATTCTCTTCCTCAATGACTCTTGTGAAATTATAACACTCATTGTCCTTATTATAATGCATGACAAAGTGCAACATTTTGAATTCCTTATAGATGTAGTGGCTATGTTTTTGTTGTTTTTTTTTTCCTAAAATGGGTATTTCTTTCATAATGTCATATAATTTCATGGTTTCACCGTATTAATCTGTACATACAGTTAGCAAGAGATGTAAGACTGGAATGAGTACATATTCTGAAGTTTTTCTGTGTGTAGTTAATTATTTCCCAACCTGACGAGGATGATATTACTATGTCATGAATGGAATGTTCGGTTTTCATTGAATCACATCGTATTTGAGCCATCAGTGTATCATTTGGAGTTTGGGCTTTTGTTCTCTTGGCGATGTGAAGGATCAAACCCAGAGCTTTGCATGTGCTGGACAAGATGCACTGTGTCCCTGAACTGTAGCCCCAGCCTGGGATGCTAATTTGTTTTGTCTACATGGGCTTTAACATTTTTCCTATCCTCAATTTATATGTAAAAGACTAACTTTGGGGAAGTTGCAAACCTTGGATTACCATAAAAAGTGCCCAGTAGTTAAACTCTTGCCAGGAATCTATGGTACCATCTTGAAAAAAAATGTCTTCAGGACAAAGAACCCTGCTTAACAACAGCCTCTTGGATAGAAGAATATGTTGGTATTTTCATCTTAGGCCAAATGTGTTTTGCTTTGTCTTAAATCTTTTCGTTGGGGCACATGGCAAACCATTGTTCCCAGTGTGACAGTATGAACCACTGCCGTCTGCAGAGGATCAGCGCTGAACTGAACGTGCCCAGCAGTCGCTGCTCTTGCTCTGACAAGTGGCCCGCATTTCAGTTCCAGTGGGTCCTTCTCTTAGCTTCTCCTGCCTGTGCTCAAAGGTGTTTTCTAGGTTTTTCAGATAACTCATCTGCACTGGAACATATTACTTTAAAGCATATAATATTTAAAATGGGAAAGAACTAAACATCCCCTAATTTGAGCCAAATAAATGAAATGATCAGACTATTTTACTAAAATTCACTAAACTCAACAATTTAAGAATCTAATAGAGAGTAAAAGAGGATAGTATCCTGTCTCCTGAAATTAAAATACACATATACAACGCTATCATTTGAACCCTCTCTTTTATTTAAAGCTGGGCACACTGATGGATTAAAGGGCATCTTACGGATAATTAGCCAAGTACTTACAGAGGGACCATTGGTCAAATGTATGTGATTCATATCACAAAAGGAAATTTTCTCACTTCTGTTTTGCTCCTGCCCAGTTTCTGTAGTGAGGGTCTTTCCCTCTTTCTGTTTAATCATCTGTGCGGCATTCAACGTGCTTTTGAGAACAGCTTGGGTTGCCCAGGGTGAGCTGCTCCCTAGCACACAGCAGATGGCTGTGTGGCTCAGTCCTTCCCTTCATCCTGCTGTGGTTTTTCCTCCTTGTCCTTAGTCATGTCCAGATCTGTTGTCTTCGTCTTCTTCCAGCTCAACTTTCCTATTAGATTTTCAGTTTTTCTTATTTAAATTATGCCATTCTGACTTCATATAGCAGTAGAAGGTACTAAATATGTCTTTTCACCTATAACTTTGTTTAATTTATTCTAATACTGACTAGTACTTATACATATTACAAACATACATACAAAAAATAGCTTTTGCCCCTAAGAAGTATACTGATTTCTTAATTAAAAAAAAATTTTTTTTTGGTTGTGGCGAATTAATCCAAACCCTTTAACCTGACACTACATCCTCAGCCTTTTTTAAAATTTTGAGACAAGGTCTTACTGATTTGCGTAAGTTGGCCTTAGGCTCCTGACACTCCTACCTCAGCTTTCAGAGTAGCTTGGATTACTGGGCTGTGGCCCTGCTCAGAGTTTGATTTAAAATTTTGTTCCTGTTCTTGTCTCATGCTTGGTTTGGTTTGGTTTGATTTGATTTGTTTTGTTTTGTGACAGGGTCTTGCTTTGTAGTTCAGGCTGGTCCTGAACTCACAATGTAGCTCCGGAGAGCCTTATACTCACAGCAATTCTCCTGCCTCTGCCTCCGGAGTGCTGGGATCACAGGCTGGAGCCACCACATCCACTCTGTGGTATGTGGTTCTGATTGCTGGCAGGTTTGAGCCACGATGCCTGGCATTGTTGTATTTGGTAACCAGGATTGAATTTGGAACCTTGCATTTGCAAAGCAGGCGCTGGAATCACTGAGCTAAATCCCCAGCCCTATGCTTGGCTCTTGTACATTAAATCATCATGTCCCAAACTGTGTCTTTGTTCTTCCTCCTAATAATGTCACATAGTAGGAAGAGCAGTTTTATAGACTGAGTCACCACAGCAGAAAAAAATGTGGTTTACGTAGAAACTCGTAAGCACCAGGACCATGACTCTTGTCTCTTGAGTCTGTTAATCTCCTGCTAAACTATGGACCATGTCATGACTACTTCATGGTTATTTTTCCGGCCTTTATTATGTTTGCTATATTGTCATGTAATCATTTTTCTTCCATTAGTTCTTCTGGCACATCTAGCAAATGTATACCAAATGCCTACTGTGCACCAGGCACTGTTGTAGACTACACAGTTACACGTTACTGCCTTTGTGGGTTTTAAGTTCTGATGCATTTTAAGAATCTAGTTGTGTAACTCAATATGCAGTAATTTTTACTTCTTACATACACATACCCTCAGACTTGAGCATTTCTTCTCTTCATCTTAGCTTTAGTCACTTTTTGACTGCCATTCCTGTTCTTCTTCTGGTATGTTCTCTGTCTGCTAAATATGGAACACTTGCCCAGCAGTGTCACCTGTATTAAAGTGACAGCAGTCTGACCTCTGCTCCCAGCAAGCTGAGTAGTTGAGTGATTGTGTCCGGTATGTGGAGTGCTATTGATGACCTATAGGAGTGGTTGGGAAGGTACAGAGCTCTCTGAGCCCTCAGAAGCATTTTTTAAGATGAAAACTGGATATAATTCTTTTAGCATTTATAGCCTGTCAGGCATTTTCATATTTTAGAAAGCTGATAGCAACAAATAATTATATGTTCTAGTCATAATCTGACTTACCCCAACTCGTGACCTTGAGCAAGTCTAATCATCCCCCCAAGTGCATCTCCTCACTGACATCTGGTATAGTAACACATGGGATCGAAGCTGTTGGGAGATTAAATGAGATGCTGAGTTGTAAATCTAATAACTGTAGGAGCGGAGCCAATTTCCTCCTCCTTCCTACTCAGTTTAGGAGTTTAAGAAGAAGATGTCTTGGAAGTAAGCAGAGTTGAAGGAGCATGATGCTAATGGAGAAACTTGAGGTCAAATCTCAGCTCTCCTACTGATAAACCGTGTCAGTCTGAACAAATCAGAGAGCCAGCTGAGGTGTGATTTTTACATACAAAGAAATAGGGATGTTAGTACCTAAAACTCTATAGTCTAGAAGTAGTGATGAAGAACAAATAAGTTAGTCTGTATAGAGGTAAACTCTGCTAGAATGAAGTTTATAAATATTCCTGTTCTTTCCTCTGTTAGGGGTCGTATGCATATGTGTGAACAGGGGTCAACATTTCTAGAATGAAGTTGTAGATCATTATAAGTGTGTGTGTGTGTGTTATGTTTTAGAGTAATACAGAATTCTAGTAGTCACTGGCGTCGCAGTGCTAGTTTTTTTTAAAAAGTGATATTTTCCCCTAGAGAAACTGGCTCCATACCAAGCGTATTGCTGTTGTTCAGCACAAAAATCACTGTGCCACACAGGAGCTTTCTGGTGGACAGAGAGTGCTTGTGGGAGGCAAAACCACAGAAAGATGACTGGAATTGTATTTGTCAGGGAAGGCCGGAATATTAGAAAAAGACAATTTAGATTTAGTCCAAGGAAGAATCCTAGCTGGAAAAATCAGGAATGTTTACCTTACCATTTTCATATTCCAAAGTGAGATTTCCTGATTCCAAAAAATAGGAATGAACTTCTGTGACTTCTTTGTGGCATTTGATAAATCCTATAGAAATAATAACAATTATTTGTTAACAATTATTAACAATAACAATAACAATAATAATTGTATATAAACAATAATTTTTCCATGAGCCAAATCAAAAAGAAATTATTTTAATTAAAATATATTTAAATATGTGTATAAATATATATATATATACATGCATAATTCAAGCATATACTTAAGAAAAGAGGAAATCATTTCATAATTAAAACAACTGGGAAGATAAATCATTTACAATATTCAGGGAAAGCTTGTGTATTAATTGATTTGAAGAGGGGGTTTAGTTCCACTACTTCCATGTGCAATTGCTAAGCAGTATATAAAAAATGAAAGAAAAATGTCATTATAGGACTAGAAGAATAATGTTGCTTAAATATATATTGGAGAGTCTTCTGAAACAAACATGACATGAATTTAAAATGGACTATTAGTCTGAACATACAGAAGGAAGCAGGCAATATGCTGTGTACTTACAGGGCTTGAGCCGTCCCTTGGGTACTAAAGACTTTTCCTCCCAAGAGATGCAGTGTTCTAAGAGTGTGTCATTTATGCAGAAGTACAGTAGTAAGCATAATAAATGAGTTTTTATTTATTCTTCAATGCAGAGCTAGGAATATATAAGAAATTTGTGCTTTGATCATTTTGATTCTTATTATTCCAAGCATAAGAGATTTGCCACAGAAATTATACTAAGAATCAATATTGGAGGAGTGAGGCAGCCACTTTTTAAAAATAGGTTTTTTCTGTTTGATATCTTTTTTTTTGAGACAAGGTCTTGCTGTGTAGTTCATGCTGGCTCTGAAGTCACTATATGTTCCAGGGTGACCTTGAACTAATGATCTTCCTGACCTGGCCTCCAAAGTGCTGGGATTATAGGTTCAACCTGTGCCTGGATATGAGGCAGCCCCTTCAAAGGGAAAAATACTTGGTAATCTGGATAGATTTTACCTAAGTATAGGCCTTCTGATTCTACAGTGGAAACAGGCGAACAGATCCAATAAAATGTGGTTTAAAATAATGGAGTTCTTCCTCAGGTAACACATTTCTTATTTATTTATGAGGAACATGATATGACCTAATAAAACTTGATTTACCATAATTTTCATTGATATACTTTTGGGTATTTCACTTGCAATTTGGGATAGTGTTCTCCCAGCCAAAAGGAAAATTTATGAACTCTATTTTAAATAAAAGTTACTAAAGACAAGGGTTGTTGTGACAGGGAAGTAAATGTAACTCAGGCAAACCTTGAGACCAGATTTCTCAGATCTCAGCAGTGTTACTCGCCTTGGTGAAAAACACTGACACAATCTCATTTGTGTAGCTGGCTTCTTTCCTCCCTTCCTTCCTTTCTCACAGGCCATCCTGATTGCTTTTTTTCTTTTCTGTATTTCTGACCTACCATTACTTCTTCCAGAGCAGTCAATCTCCCTGCTCATCCGTCTTCCACATTCCTCCCCGCCGTGTCTCAAAGCGTCATGCTGTGTGGAGTGACACCCCTGGCTCTGCTTTCTCACTGGTGGGTTGGGGGGAGAGCGTGAGTGACCCTAACCATAGACATGACCATGATCAGCCTGATGACTTTCAGTGTTGCATCTCCCTTTGCTAAGTAACAGGAAGTATTTGTTTTATGAAATATGTTACTGTCACAGCAATAAAAGCTCCATAAATAACCTGAATGATCTAAGGACAGTGGAACTGAACTCTTTTTAGCATTTCTGTGTAATCCCTTGGTAGAGCTTCCTGGGTCATATAATTGCATGCCCTTCTGGGAGCAAAAGGAGTCAGTAACCATCGATTGTCACATGATGCTAAGTACTGCCTACAAAGCAACTCTTAGGAATGATTAGGGGCAGAGTCAGAGTTACAATTCTGGCCTCTTCTTACTACAATCCTGGAGGCCAGCTTAGTTTTACTCTATTGTTTACTTGACACTCTTATGAGTCTTCAAAAGGATCAGCAAAAAAGAGCCTCGTGTATTCTGTTAAGAGTGATTTATGTAGAAAATTTTAAAATACATAATTGCTTTGGTCTTTTGTATCTTTCTGCTTAGGGAAGACATCTAAACTAACATGTGAGAAGTAAATTCAGTTAGGAAAGAATCTGATCAGGTAATTTTTAGTTGACTAAAATTAGTGGAATCTGACACAAAGAAGATAATAACCTGTGCTCAGTGAACTCTGAAAATATTGGGCTAAATACAGTAAGACTTTGACTTCTTGAAATCTTTAGAAGTTTATTTTTTAAGGTTGCTGATAACTGATGTTTTTGTCATCTTGAAAATTTTACCCATATTGGGATGAAATCTTAATTATGATCGTTGTCACTGACAACATTTCAAGTGAGATTTATTATGTGGGATCTTTATGGTTTTGAGTATTGTTAAACCTTCATCTTCAGAATATTTTAATAGGTAATTTGCAAAACCCTTATACGTGTCTTGTGCTTCAACTTTGATGAACTGTGTGATCTCATGAGGGAATATAATGTACTAAAGAGCTGTAGATCCCTAATTATTTTGAATATGTGTTGGGTTATTTGCATAGTTAAGATAAATCCAGAGCCTTCTTACATTAGAGACTGTTTTAACACAATCTTTTATATATATTTATATATATATATATATATATATATATATATATTTTTTTTTTTTTTTTTTTTTTAAGGTTTTTTGAGACAGGGTCTCGCTTTGTGGTTCAGGCTGGCCCTGAGCTCAGCCTCAAACTCACATCACAGCAATCCTCCTGCCTCTGCCTCCCGAGTGCTGGGATTACAGGCATGAGCCACCACGCCTGGCACTGTGGTATGTGGTACTGGTTGCTGCTGGGGTGAGTCTTCAGTCCCAGTATGGTTATATGGTTACCAGGGATCGAACCCGGGTCCTTGGGCTTGCGAGACAGGCGCCGGAACCAGCTATATCCCCGGCCCACAAAATCTTATATTTTAGCACAGAGGTATTAAAGTTTTTGCCAGAAGTAGTATTGAAACATATATATTCTATATTTAGTGCTTTCATCTACACAGTATATATTAATCAAATAGTTGTTCTGTCCTCCTGATTTATAGTTCTGCTCTATGGGGCCTGTAAGTTTTAAAAAGTTTATAACTTTTATCAGCCAGATTTTAAGTAGATTGAACATATATTGAAAAGATAAAACTTCTCCAGGTAAAGGTTTTGTTTTGGAAAAAGGTGTAAATCCTGTTGATTAATTTTGTATATCACTTTCTGTGTCATGTGTGAACAGAGTTTAAGAAACAGGTGAATGACAAGGAGAAAGAATTATTAGTGGTTCTCATGATCTTTAGATTCAGAAGCCCTTGGTTGAATTCCCAGAGATGTTAATCGCTTACCTGTTACATATTTCATGGATAAATATTTAGAGGCTGAGCCCAGCAGCCATTGGTCTTTGTACACATGAACAGTACTAAGGAGTCATTGTGCATTATTGTTTCTGTTTTGATTGTGAAATTTTGTGATTCATAAAGGTAGAAATGTGTTTTATTTCATTTTTAGTTCTTGAGAATACCATATCAATATTTAGAAAACACTCATTATCTAATAATCTCCTCTCTGGTATTTGAGGTCCTCCTGCAGAAGGACTACAGATTTCCTGTCTGGAGAGCTCCAGCTGCCCCCCACCTCCCACCCATAAGGACCAAGATCTGGCCAACTGGGACTGGGGCCTGAAAGTTATTTTATTTCTTCCTTCCATTCTTTAGATCATTCTGTTTCTCTTCCATCAATATCCTTATTTCCCCGCAGTCTCTACCTTCCCAATTCTGCTGTGGTCTCAAGACTCACCTTTACGGTAGACGTGAGTCAGTTCCCTCTCCTGCCCACGGTGTGTTCCCTGTTCCACATAAGGACATTTTTGCATTCTGATTTGTGATATCTGTATTTGGAGACTTAGAATAAACTCATTTAAGACAGGGAATTTCCCAAGGCGGAGAGTGACAGATGATTCACTGTTGTTCCCGGAGAGGGCCAAAGTGATGCTTTATATGAAGTATGAGCCCCATGTGTGTATTTCTGTAATAAAGAATACACTAAAAGTGACTTCTTCATCACTTGTAACAATATAGGACAAATACGGTCTGAAGCTAGGTCTTACATTTCAGTTCAGTCATTACAAACTTTAATGATAATTCTGGACCTTGGAATACTTTAATAGTTAATTTGCAAGTTATATATGTTTATCTCATGACAGCATGGTGATCATGAGCTCACATTTTAGACCTAGTTTGCTTGGGTTCAAATCCCAGCTCTGTCTCTGGTCCTGTGATAGTGAGTGAGTTTATAACACACCTGTGTTCAGATTTCCTCATCTGTGAACTCGTGGTGATGATGGCACCTTCCCAGATTGTGTGAGGACAGGTGAGTTAAATGCGCAGGCATTGGAGGAGTCTGTGGCTTCTGGCAGAACGTGAGCATGAGCCAGTCTCTATGCCATTTCAGAACTGACGCCATATTTCCTTGAATCCCAGACTTGGTACTTTGCTCTTATTGGAACAGGCATGAAGAAAGGAACAGGATTTTCAGGGGACATTTTAACAAAGATGGAGCCACGCTTCTGTGGTGGTTTGTTCGTGGTCATGTGGGTTTTGCCATGTGATCGGTGTTATTCTCAGGGATTGGGTACCAGAAGAAGTTGATCAGTCTGCCTGTCCATCAGAAGTTTCAGGTGGGCTGAGGTAAGCTGTCCTCATGCCCAGAATGCCAGCTGTTGACATCAGTATGGACAGTCACAGGCATGCGTATCTGTATCAATTGTGGTGACTTCTCCCTGCCGTAAAATGGTGAACAATTTGTGAGGAGCCAAAGAACTTCTCATGGTCATTAAGAACAATTGGGAAATCTGTGACTTCCTCAATGCTGTTGCTTCCAATCAACAGAAGAGTCATTGTCCAGATGTACTTGATAAATTAACGGGATGACTGTTGCTGCCAGTGATAAGTAACACTTTGGATAACACTTTGGAAGTATCTGAATTGTATTAAAGCACAACACAGGAAGACCATTATCATTAAAAAGTAGGAGAGATCTTATAGATGAACTGGTTTACGTGTTTCAATGTTTGTGTAAGGAAGCCATCATCTGGGAATATGAAATGATAAGGCTTGATTTACAACGTTAGCGTTATAAGAAACAGAGACTGGTCCAAACACGGGGCTGCACCTCCTTTTGTGACTTTTTGATGCTTTCTGTTACTTCTCAAAATATGATAATTTTTTAAAGTGGGAACAATTTCATTTTTTTCCCTCTTTATTCCAGACTCTTTGAGTGTCTCCTGAATAGGCATGTTCTAAGTGTTTACCTCTAAAGGAAGAAAGCAAACAAAAGAATAATAGAGAAACACATCATGTACTATCTTAGAAGGTGAAACAGCATATAAAGAAAACAGCTAATAAAATTGTCAGAATACCAAAAGAGAAACATTCTAAGTTTTAATTCATTGTTTATTTCTTTATTTTGCTCTACTGGGTACATCCTCAGCCCACTTTTGTATTTTTTATTTCCGACTTGGTGTTGCTAAGTCCCCAAGTTTTCCTGTCTGGCTCAGACTTGGAGTCCTCTTTGTCAGCCCCCACAGTGCCAGGGCTCGAGGCGTCCACCACCATGTGTGTCAAGACTGTGGCCATTTAAATAGGTGGGTTGGGCAGGCTGCTTTTAGAAACCAGTAGCTAATGAAAGACTTAAAAGAGGTACGGGAGTTAAATCCAGGCAGAAGAAAAACCAAAAAAGTCTTAAAGTACTTACCTACATGCCACCTCAGGGAGGAAGGGTCAGGCACCCAGTGAAGCAGTGAAGCATGCGTGAAGAGATGGAGGAACAAGGTTCAAGAGATTTTCCAAAATTCTAGGTAGTATGAAGCCTGCTTCCCTGACCAAAGAGGTCATATTCCCACAAATACCTCCGCATCTCACCCTCTAGGTGCTCTGCAGGGTCTTAGCTTCCAGAGTGCTGGGGTCTTCGTTATGCCTTAGTCTCCATTTGAGCAGCCAGGGCTGCCTTTGGTATTTCTGTGTATACTTAAACTTTCAGCCTCATGCATCATCACTTGCTTCAACTGTGTATAATATACATTATTTATTCCAAAGTAATTCTAATTCTTGAGTTTGCTTTTTCTTCTTTTGGTTTCTCCATACCTAGAAAAATGTCAAACTCTTCTTCTAGTAACCCTGGGTATAAATGACTAGGACTGAGAGAGTTGTATCCTCTTAAGAGGATGGTGCAGTCAGATGTAAAACCCTTACCAATAAAAAGAGTTCCAAGGAGTAAATGCTTAAGAAGTTTGAGGTTTCAGGAAACTGATGGGTAAGGAGGGGTAGAATAGAGGCATTGATGAGTGTTTGATGTAGGATGTTTATGATCTGGTAGGTTTAGATACTTCACGTGAAAGAAAAAGGTAAGAAGGAAACAAGCAAGAGTAGTGTGATAGATATGAAAGAACTGGTTGATAACTAACATTTAGTAAGCTTGCATTGTGTGGTCAGGGCTTACTTTCTGTTTATTATATCATCTTCACTGAAAAACTCCGTGAGTCAGGTATTGTGATCTCTCCTCTTTAAGAAGTAGATAAAGCAGGAACTATAGATGTTCTAAACATTAAAATAATATTAAGGATGGTAATGATTATGTTGATGGCTTTGGTGATAATCTGAATGGTGCAAGAGGAAGGAGGAAGTAAACATGAATATAAGACAGATAAAGAATTGCTCAGGACTAACTGAATGTGGAGACGGCAGGAAATGATGCTGCATACGTTAGTGATTTAGTTGTTGTTAAGTTAATGAATCGCTGAATGTCAGCATCATACATTTATTCAACATGTATTTATTGAGTTCTACCAGCTATGTATGTATTTATTAATATGCAGAATCAATAGAATTATGATAGGAAGTGACTTTTGTCCCAGTTTTCAGAAAATATTAATTGCTGGCTTCTTCTTGATGTAGCCACTCAAATGACACTGTTCTTCCCTTGGTATCATACAATGATTTAATTTGAAAAAATGCAGAAATTAATGAATTTTTACTTTAGTTTTTGACATTTTTTCACTACTGCTGATGAATCAAAACACTTTTAGGATGTATATCCACTTTAGGAGGGAAAAATAATGTATGCACTGAGCTATTTTTGGTGTGAATATTACAAATGGAATTGCATATTGACTTTGTATTTAGCCTGTTAAATTTCAGTCTTAGCACAGTATGTGCTGAGGATATTACTTAGCATTACAAATTCTTTTATATTAGTGCTACTTCGTGTGAATTCTCAAGTTTTTAATTGTATAATTACTATAAAAGGATGCAGACAGTATTCCTCCTACAAAATCATTTTTAAAAATTTATTTGCAGAATATTCAAACAAAGCTCTTTCATTAAAATGTACAAGGTAATTAATTCAGTTTGCTCAAAATATGAGTTCTGAAGCATAGCAGTTGATAGAAGATGTTAGCAAACCATTAATAATCTTTTCAATTTATAGCTCTTTCAGCTGTATAATTTTGGTGATATATGTATTATATTCTTGGGAAAGGAATATTTCAAGATTAAAAAGGTAATCAATATGTAGGTTCATATTTTTAGTTTTTTAAAGCTAGTAGATAAAATGAGGCCATGTAATTTTCACTTGTACTTCTCAAAAGCAAGCTGTTGGCATTGAAGGTGTGGCTTATATGTTGATACAAATGTAGATGAACATTTTCTTATGTATATATTAGGTGTAGTGTAACTCAATATTATTAATATAGTAAGTTACTTTTAGAGTCAGAATTTTAAAAGAAGAAATACCACTGATGACTAAAACACTATATTAGAACCCTCCTTATGGAGTCTTCAAAATCACATGTTCACATTGGGGGCGGCGTGAACCAGGGACTTGATTATATGTTTTTATGCCCTGCTTCCAGAATAAATGGAAATTATCAGTAACTCCAAATAAAAAGCCCAAGTAGAAATAATACGTGAAGAGACCAAATTGAGATCCATAGGTATTTGCCTTCAATTTTCAAATTTGTAAGAGCAACATTGTCATATTTTTCAAGCAATAAGCAAGAGAGGGAAAGCAAGTCCAGTGTCCCGGCCCTGTGGCAGAGGAACTGACTCAGTTTCTCCTGATCTGACCTCACAGGGCAGCAGACGCACTGAAGCCACTTCGGTTCCAGGAGCCTGTTTTTCAGTGTATTTTCTTAAAATAGTGATAATATATTTATAACATGACATGCCCACAGGGCCCATTTTAAAGTGCATTTCAATAGTGTTTGGTATATTTACATTGTTCTCAGAGAAATCTCCAGAACCTTTTCATCTTGCGCATCTGAAATTCTAGATCCACAGCCCAATTTTCTAACCCCTCTTTCACCATCAGCAGCTTTGTTTCTTGATACCTCTCTGAAGCAGAACGACAGTGTTTCTTACTGGCTTATTTCACGCAGCCCAGTGAGCCAGGGTCCACCCATGGGGCAGCATGTGTCATGTCCGCTTCCCTTGTAAGGTCGGAGTGCGCTCCATGTGCATCAAACTCATGTCAGTTAGCCATTTGTCTCGTAGCACATGGGTGGCTTTCACCTGTCACTCCTGTGAGTGGTACTGATATGAACATGAGTGTCACAGCCTAATTTTGTTCATGGGGACTGTGCAAGTTAGGTCAGTGGTAGCACTTCTTTTTGTGTATTCAAATTTGTGAAAAAATAACATTTCTTATGAAAACTTTAACAAACCTACTTTTTAATCGCATGATAACAATACTTCTGGGAAAACCTTGCTTGTCATAATGCTGTGGATTTTTGAAGATGCAGTAAATACTAGCTAAAACGTTGCTTTCAACTGGAACAGAGACTTAAAATTGACTCGTTTCTTCCCTTGTAATCATTGATAAGACCTATTTTCTTAACTCATTAAAACTGGCCAATTGATTACTAATGCATGCACACCATTTCAAATAATACCTGTTCCCAAATGCATTGCCTTACTGAATTATTTAAGAAGGGTCTCCTGGCATTTTTTCTGTGGGTGCTGACCATAATGGTAAGAAGAAAGCGGGAACTACTGTGCTGCTCTTTTAGAATGTGGGGTCTCATTTCAAGATGCCTGTCCATGTCCCATGTCAATTGGTCAATCCCCACAAGAGTCTGCACCTGAATTTCCTGGTAAAATGAGCTGCAATCCAAATTATCAGTTGTCGTCTCTCCACCTGAGCTGCTGGAGACTCCAGTTTAGACCACTCATGGTCTCCACAGAAGAAATATGCATTTAAGTGATCCAAGTGCCAGGCATCAAAGTTAGGTTGAGCTTCTTAACTCTGTGCTCACAGGGACTGAAATATAAGAAGTGTTTTTATGTTGTTTTCTGTTTTGCTTTTGGTACTGAAACTGAATTCAAGGCCTCAGATCTTATGAGTCAGGGTGCTACTCCTGAGATCATCCAACCCCCCCGCTGCCCTAAATCAATGTTCCTACTAGACAGAGACCTCTGGGTCCCCAGCTTCCCTGTGAGGCTGTGTCACCTAGTCCATTGGAACTCTTTCTTGCTTCATGTGTATAGGACGTAGATTAAATTCCTAGATTGTATTTTGCCATA